>JASAMW010007241.1:0-16256 GCA_030247985.1 Epsilonema sp. ZAB3_2
TCAATTATGCTCTAAAACACATGCTCTTGACCTCAAAAAATGCCGTCACACAGCTCTCAAAGATATAGTCCCCAGTTTATAAACCCCCATCAGACCTCTCAATTATTGTAATACCAAAAATATATAATTCCTGTATAGAGAAGAATGGCCTACGTAGTGAAAAGAAACGAAGCAATCCCTGACTCGTTTTGACCCCAAAAAATTGGATCCCAATTTTCTGGATATCCAATTTTCTGGATATTACGAAACCATAATATTGGATATCCACTTTTCTGGATATCCAATTTTCTGGATATGGAATCCCCAGTAAATTGGTTTCGTAATATCCAGAAAATTGGAATATTCCAGGAAATTGGATATCCAGAAAAATACTCAGCCATGTTGAATTATGCTCCAATTTCGACGAAAAAGCACGCCGACAAGCAAGGAAGATCGTTTACGAGCTACGAGTTTTGTTTGTTTGTTTGTGTGGATGGCGTGCTTTCGATTATCCAATTTCCTGGATATCCAATTTCCTGGATATCCAATTTTCTGGATATCCAAGCTGGATATCAAATTTTCTGGATATTACGAAACCAATTTACTGGGGATTCCATATCCAGAAATTGTATTGCAGAAATTGGATATCCAATTTTATGGTTTCGTAATATCCAGAAAATTGGATATCCAGAAGGATCAATTTTTTGGGGTCAAAACGAGTCAGGGACACATCGCTTAAAGCATATTCACTTTCACTATGTACAACATGTAACATTTCTGATCTGAAGAGGAAGGGAATTCGTGCACCACACCCTAACAGTTAAAATGTAATTTACCGTATTCTACACTTTGCATAAGCCGATGGGGGTATGCAAAAATTGAGAGGTCGCATATGGGGCTATGCATAGGGGGGGGTTATGCATTGGGCATTTTTTATGTTTTTGAGACATCTTAGGTTGATGTCGGAGTGGCTATGGGTACTATATGACCAGCTTACATAGGTAGGTTCAGGTACTGTACTGTACATATGGGGGACTGCATTCGGGGGGGGGGGGGGTTATGCATTGGGCATTTTTTATGTTTTGCCAATATGGGGTATGCATTGGGGGGGGGGGGGGGGGGGGGGGGTTATGGGCCGGTAAATACGGTATTGGAATTTGGGCCAGAATATCGCTAAGTTGCCCATGCCCTTGCCCGTTTTTAGGCCCCATGCCCGTACCGTGCCCACTTTTTAGGCCCTCCTCCCAAAAAATATGTAGCGAAAACTGAACTTCTGAACGTGAAATAAGAACTACCTACATGTGAACGCCAAAGAAATCTGCAATATTTGTTTCCGGGCGTTACGTTCATATTGCTTAACGACGTACGGTAATCGACGTTATTCGAGTACTATAGTAGTGTTTGGCCAAAACATGTTTTAGTTGCAAGTAGCAGATAATGGATTGCTGCTACAAGCTATTTTTGTGACACCCTTAAATCCGTTGGTGGATCCGTCCCACACCATTCCATTTCCGAACTGTAAAGGCTGTAATGGAAGTGGCAGCCGCACTACATTGAAATATCGTGGCACCGCCATTAACGTCTGCCTGGTAATTTGCACGTCCGGTGGAGCTGGTGATGGCATGTATATTTGTTTGTATCGTGTTCGGCCCAAATGTTGCGGGGCACTGAGCACTGCCCGTTGAGAAGGTTAGGTTTGAAGAAGGGGGAAAGCTGTTGCACGTGCAGTCGCTACTGCAACTGGTAGCACTGCCACATACTGTGCTCGGGTTGAAGGCGGCCGCGGGATTTCCCGATGGGTGATTGAATGTAAAGCTGCACATTGGTCCGACTAAACAATAAAAAGCAGAACAATTTGCAAATCACACAAACCGAAGCTGCGAACGTATGTACGTACCACTACATAGTGAAGGGAAAGTTATTGACTGTACATACATCTATCGGGTGTTCCAAGTGGTTAAGAAAGTCGGGTTTTACGTCAACATGGATACTTTTTTGACTCGCAAGTCTCGTCTGCGATGAAGGACATGAATCAAGACTACTCTATTGACAGCTCATCTTTTAGTACTGAGACAAGTAAACCCGAGCTCTCCTCTTCAATGACTTTGCATGTCCAATTTGAGACTGCCCAGGCTATGTTTTATCAGTGTGGCGTGTTAGACAAGAAGCATAAGCAATTACCATGGACAGCAGCTACCAATTAGTCAGCTAGATAGTTTAGGTGGGTAAAAAATGGTGTGAATAGGCTACTTTGCTGTCAACTAATCTTTCAGTACTGGGGGGGTAAACCCGGCCACCCAAAGAATATTTAAAAATTTGCAGGAACGTCTCTTCCCTTGAGAAAACACAAGAAAATATTGTTAGATTAGCTGAACGCACTTTCCTTATTGATTGCGCGCTGATATGGCAGCCGTTTAGGATGGCAGTAGTTTGCGCTGATGAGGTGGCCGGGTTTACCCTATACTTTAGTACAGGAGTTAGGTGGCCGGGTTTATCCCACTAAGTACTGAAATTGTTTTTTGCCATATCTCCAGTACCAGTGGGGCGAATTGGTTGAAACTTCGCCTGGAGGTCGGGTACCATGTCCCCTTTCCCCCCACATACCGGGTGTTCATTTATAACATATAGGTGTTTTTGCGCAACGTCTAAAGTTTGGTCATTTTCGACCTTCTGTTGAAAAACGTGAACCCGTAAGCTTGATGTTTCAGCAAATGACATGCCAATTAGTTCATTTGAAAGAGGAGAGTTCAAGGAATCGATTGGTATCTTACTTGTCTCAATCGGTCCATTGGTTCCTGAGATATGCAGCCCTGAAGCTTAGGCGGCCGGATTTTCCCATGGCCGGGTTTACCCCATAGTACCCTATCTCCTCTGGAACTCTCTGCTGCCCCATACAACAATTACATACAGGTGATGCCACAAAAATTCTTCATCGCAGACGAGACTTGCGAGTCAAAAAGTATCCATGTTGACGTAAAACCCGACTTTCTTAACCACTTGGAACACCCGATAGATGTATGTACAGTCAATAACTTTCCCTTCACTATGTAGTGGTACGTACATACGTTCGCAGCTTCGGTTTGTGTGATTTGCAAATTGTTCTGCTTTTTATTGTTTAGTCGGACCAATGTGCAGCTTTACATTCAATCACCCATCGGGAAGTCCCACGGTCGCCTTCAACCCGAGCACAGTATGTGGCAGTGCTACCAGTTGCAGTAGCGACTGCACGTGCAACAGCTTTCCCCCTTCTTCAAACTTGACCTTCTCAACGGGCAGTGCTCAGTGCCCCGCAACATTTGGGCCGAACACGATACAAACAAATATACATGCCATCACCAGCTCCACCGGATGTGCAAATTACCAGGCAGACGTTAATGGCGGTGCCACGATATTTCAATGTAGTGCGGCTGCCACTTCCATTACAGCCTTTACAGTTCGGAAATGGAATGGTGCGGGGACGGATCCACCAACGGATTTAGTGGGTGTCACGAAAATAGCTTGTAGCAGCAATCCATTATCTGCTACTTGCAACTAAAACATGTTTTGGCCAAACACTACTACAGTACTCGAATAACGTTGATTACCGTACGTCGTTAAGCAATATGAACGTAACGCCCGAAAACAAATATTGCAGACTTCTTTGGCGTTCACATGTAGGTAGTTCTTATTTCACGTTCAGAAGTTCAGTTTTCGCTACATATTTTTTGGGAGGAGGGCCTAAAAGTGGGCACGGGCACGGGCATGGGGCCTAAAAACGGGCAAGGGCATGGGCAACTTAGCGATATTTTGGCCCAAATTCCAATACCGTATTTACCGGTGCATAACCCCCCCAATGCATAACCCCCAATGCATACCCCATATTAGTAAAACATAAAAAATGCCCAATGCATAACCCCCCCCCCCCCCAATGCATACCCCCATATGTACAGTACAGTACCTGAACCTACCTATGTAAGCTGGTCATATAGTACCCATAGCCACTCCGACATCAACCTAAGATGTCTCAAAAACATAAAAAATGCCCAATGCATAACCCCCCCCTATGCATAGCCCCATATGGGACCTCTCAATTTTTGCATACCCCCATGGGGCTATGCACCGGTAAATACGGTAAATTACATTTTAACTGTTAGGGTGTGGTGCACCAATTCCCTTCCTCTTCAGATCAGAAATGTTACATGTTGTACATAGTGTATGTGTATATGCTTTATGTGATGTGTCCGTACATAATGTAAGCCCTCGTTTTTGGATCACAGTAAAGCTTTTGGTATTATTCGCGAGTTTCACTAAGTGCGAGTGCTGGGTCGCAAGCTGACCCCTCTGATCAACCGTGACCTTCAGTGCAACATTTGATCGGCGTCAGCGGTGCGGGGGATTGGTTTCGTAATATCCAGAAAATTGGATATCCAGAAAATTGGATATCCAGAAAATTGGATATCCAGGAAATTGGATATCCAGGAAATTGGATAATCGAAAGCACGCCATCCACACAAACAAACAAACAAAACTCGTAGCTCGTAAACGATCTTCCTTGCTTGTCGGCGTGCTTTTTCGTCGAAATTGGAGCATAATTCAACATGGCTGAGTATTTTTCTGGATATCCAATTTCCTGGATATCCAATTTTCTGGATATTACGAAACCAATTTACTGGGGATTCCATATCCAGAAAATTGGATATCCAGTAAATTGGATATCAAATTTTATGGTTTCGTAATATCCAGAAAATTGGATATCCAGAAAATTGGGATCCAATTTTTTGGGGTCAAAACGAGTCAGGGATTGCTTCGTTTCTTTTCACTACGTAGGCCATTCTTCTCTATACAGGAATTATATATTTTTGGTATTACAATAATTGAGAGGTCTGATGGGGGTTTATAAACTGGGGACTATATCTTTGAGAGCTGTGTGACGGCATTTTTTGAGGTCAAGAGCATGTGTTTTAGAGCATAATTGAGGTTAAAACAAAACAAGGTTATTCTGGTACATACAAGACATGATCAGCTAAGTTTATGTTTATATGCATTGTAGCTTGGTGTATGGGTGGCTGGGTCTTATGTATCTTAGAATCTTACTACATATATCTACTATGTATGTATTTCGATTGCAGACTGTGTTAGAGAATTTCTCTATGGAAATACACCTTATACACCGTTTTTATGGTCCAGCAGCCGTTTTCCAACCAATGAACTTCCGCATTACGTTGCTGACCAGTTTGCCATTTCACCCCTCCTGTATGCTGAGTTATGGCTGTTGGTAGGCCCAATTTGCCCCCCGCGTGCCAGCCACTTTTTTCAAAAGTTTTTACCATATTCTACTCCATTTTCTACACAGATTTCGGTTTGTGGCATGCCCCTTCGATATTTTGATGAATACACTCCAAAAATTGACGAAAATGATCAAATTAGCCAAAATTACCTCTTTTTGGTCTATATCATGACATGACATATGTATTCAAGAAAATATCGAACGGGCATGCCCCAAACCGAAATCTGTGAAGAAAATGGAGTTTTAGAATGATGGTATGGTATGAACTTTGGAAAAAAGTGGCTGGCACATGGGGGGGGGGGGGCAGATTGGGCCTACCAACAGCCATATCTCAGCACACAGGAGAGGTTTATAGCAACGTAATGCGGAAGGCTCAATATGTTTGAAACGGCTGCTGGACCATAAAAAAGGTGTCTAAGGTGCATTTCCCTAGAGGCACTCTCTAACACAGTCCGCAATCAAAATACAAAGATAGTATGACCAGCTTTGCATGGTAGGTTCAGGTCTCTATATGCTATACACCAGGGGGACATGATATTATAAGGACGCAAAATTTATGTTTGCGGGCTATGGTGGTTACGTACGATACACTTTGGGGAGCAGAACAAACATACTACACCCAAACGAAATACGGCATCTGACATTATCGTGCACGAACTTTCAGCATATGCGGGTAGAATTTTGCCATCTTAGGAAGAAATTTGCCGGCATATCTCTGTTTCGATGATTTTCCATTTTCAATGCTGAAGTGAACTTTTATACAGGCGAGTACGTCGCGCGTTGTTGAGTGCCTTACTTTGAGGGTAGCTCGATATTCACCCTAAAAGGTACAAGAAAGAGGGAGAGAGACGACAATGCATATGCCAGCCACAGTACGTGCTCCGTGTTTCAGTTTTGGGTGCAAGCATCTGGCCAGAATGGCAGTTGTGATACACCCTTGGAATTGACAAAGAAATTTCCATACCGGCAAAAAGTTTCTGACAAATCTTCCTGGATCCTCCAATTGTAGACTCTGATTCACGTCGTAGAGCTTGGTTTGTATTGGACAGCCAAAGATGTCATCCGTGACCAGACAAGTTTCAACGTCGCGATACTTGCTGAAGAAGAATCGAATATACGTATTGTATTAATTAAGAAACGTTTTCTGTAACGAGCGTAGTTTTTTAATCGCCAGCTGATACGTCCACCAGACTCTCACTCTCACGCCAATAGCAGCATGCGTTGTTGTTCTACCCCTCTTCAGCATAAGGGGACCCTATCAGTTACCAAGATCCCAAGCCGCCAAAGCAGGGCAGTCGAAGCCAGAGGGAATTCCAGTAGCGTTTTCGCAGCGTCACTTTCACATCCACATTGTTCGGTATTACACGTGTCACGTTGGCTCGCAGTTTCAAGTCGATCAGGCCCGGAATCGCGATCGGCATTGGAAATAAATCCAGGCGAAGAACTTTCACCGCCTTCTTGTGCTTTCTTCCTACATGAGCAACCGACTTGATACAGATTACTACTCATGCGGGGCAATTCGGTGGGGCACAACCACTCCATTTTCCCGGTGGGAAGGCTCCAAACCTGTCTTGCCTTCACCTGTCTACACTGTCTACACCTACAGCAGGTTGTAAAGCCTTTCTGATTCACCTCTGGGTGGCCTGACCTGATTCCCCTGGCCTGAAATTGGTTTCGTCCAAGACTACTTAGTACTTACATAAGGGAAGAGAGACTATACCTAGACTATACTATCACAAAACCAGCTAGTATTGGCTTCGTGTTCAATGCCTTACTGTGGAGTGCTAACTTTGTCCTCAATCCATGTTTTTCCCCATAAAAAAACGTAAATTTCTGTGTCCGAAAGTTTGCCTTCATAACTTCCTTGGTAGAGGGACTACATACGGGGCTGAAATTTTGCCTGCTCAATTGCAGGAAGCCTTAGCTACAAAGTACAAAAGAGCCTACAGTACTGAAATCGAATGCTCCGTTGAGGAATGAGAGGCACAAACAAATAACGGCAAAGTGTCGCTTTTTTGTCGTTTCAAGGATCGTCCGTAGATCGTGAATTTTTGAACTTCAGCATTGAAACTCACGAGCCTGATCGTGAAGATTAGGACAGGATCGTGAGAGGTATTTTGGGTCAAATCGTTCAATTTCATGAGCGAAAAATAACATATTGCTCGTCAAAGTGCGATCGTGACAAAAAGTGGGTTATGACTTTTGACGATTCAATTTCGACGATTGATGCGTAATTCTTCACCTTGTTACTCTGACGATACATTCACCAGTTCTTGCAGTGCAAATCTGGCTAATGGTGATCGTGACGGTGACGATTGAAAACTGAGTTGAAAATGCTTGACGGAATATGTAAATGACTCCTAATAAAATCTGTGCTCATAAATGGCCAGATTGCATATTATTGCCTAGATGGCATTCGTGGCGCAGGACAATGGTGACAAACTTTCAATACTCTAGCTGGTCTTCGATTCCCTGACATGTAGTGGATTTTTTATTTTTTTTATTTTAGACGGTCAAGGTGGAAGTCCAACCTTGCATTTTTATGGCGGGTGCACATTTGTTTCACTTGTGCAACTGCAATTATGGTCACGAGCACTGAATAAAATTGGCTTCACGATCGATTTTCATCTCGCTCGTGAAAATGACGTGAAAATCAACTTCCATCAGTCTTTCAGACTGCCCTATATTTTCAAAGCTGACCTTGCAAGGTTTTGCTTGTCTGCCATTGGCTTCTTAGTATCTACATTCTAAACTTTAGGTTCACGATCTATCATCGGTCCATCTTTTTGGCCAACCCTTCACGATTGGCTCGTGAACATGAGTTTTTCAAAACAAATCTGTACAGCTTTTTTGGACCTCGAAATATTATGTCAATACAAAATCCAAATTTCACGATCGCACCTTCGAGGACAATACAAAAAGGCCCTTTCACGATCTTGCTCGTCAATTCAAAGGTTGACTTTTTCAAAAAATCAGAATTTTTCACAAAAACCAAACACGAGCCATATAAAGTTCACGATTGGCTCGTGAACCATACAACGATCGCATCAACGATCCCATACAAATGATCTCCCTCCGCTTCACGATCGGATCGTCCATACTAAGCCTTTTTTCCTTCACGAGCCTATCGTGAAAAATCCAGAAAAATAATTGCAACAAAATATTTTTTCCAGAAAAATGAGAAATTTGTTCACGATCATAGATTCACGAGCGAAAAAAGTGCTAGTAAGCTTCACGATAATGCTTCACGATCGTTATTACCGTTATTGGGTTAAAACACCCTGTATTTTACGTCGATCTGGGGGTCCCTCAATCGGGGGCCCCGGGCTCCTGATTAGGACCAAAACGGCTGTAGCATGGAACACGAAACGAAGTCAATGCTACTAGCTGGCATAGTCTCTCTTCCCTTGGGGTTTTCGCATAAACTTGTAAGATCGATGAGTCAGGCAGCAATATTTTCTGACGTCTTCCTCGCTACGTCGGGAACTGTCAGTCTGTACTACGAAACCAATTACCTGGCCACATTACCACACGCATACCTAATACAGAAATAGTAAGATAACAAGCGGTGTGGATAAAACATTGGATAAGTATAGATACAGTAGACTAACCCTTACCGCACTCTCGATACTTCAGCTTTTTCAATTCTGAACTGGAAACAGAGCGCGCAGCTGTTGGCGGAAGATGTATTGAAGGAGCCGCCATATAAAAGCCAGCACAGCAGCTCAGAATTACCATAGTCAAGTAGAGAAGCTTGGTCTTCATGATTGCTTTACCGTTCCCCGTTACTACATACAATGTACACACAGTACGTTAGACGTTCAGTTCAGTATAGTGGGCCCTCGAAAAATAATCTGCTGATTGGTAGTACAGTCGTAAAAATGCAAAGTCGGAGGAACCTTTCACCACAAAGCAAGTTCACATCTAGCGGGTCGTGTTAAGGACGTTGTGGCGCTGCCCTAGTCACAAAAAGCGTCCGCCCGGCATATTGGTGTCCGCCGACCCACGGACTAACGAAGAGACGAACAACTCACAGCTAACCGTAACGGCACCAGTTGGCAGCGAATTTTCAAAACGGTAAGTAAGGCAGGCTGTTCGAATTGTATCTTTTTCCGTCGCACCTGTCGCTTCTGTTTGCGCTCCTCGCCGTGTAATGTCTGTCAAAGTCGTCGCATTCGCACCGCACCCTCAACCCCATTCATTCATTCATCCTGATTACTCTAGTCGACTTGTGATGAGCAGGCAGGCATCCAATCGCAGAGCGATAGGAGGAGTCATCAACGTTGGTGGTCTGCCCCCTGTGCCCTTTCTCTTAGGTATTGGTTGTCAGCTCCAGCTGAAAAACAGAAGCCAGGGAAGAGACGACTGCCCCCTTGGTGTGAGTGAGAGGTTCGGACCACCCAGAAGCCATTACTTTTCTTTCTCCTGCAGCAGTGTACAGGCCAATTTATACCTTTCCAACTGGCTCCCGTTCACTCGGCTTGCTTTGCCATTCGCAGGGTAATTGTTGGATATCTCCAGTCAAAACACACGTGCCGCCAACGAGGGGCGACCAAAACAACATAAAGTAAAACGGTACTGAAAACAATATTCAAGCTTTGAAAACTTCTGGCCCAATTTAGTTTGGTAGAGAATGGATGCTTTGAATGAATGAAAGTCTTTATTCAACAAGCAGATGAAAAAAGAGAGAACACACCAGTCTATAACAGCACAATGCACTGTAGACTACACAACAATGTACGGATATGTGGACACATAGTACGTACAGCATAGTAGTACCACGGAACAAGCTGTACAGACCTTAGGTGAAGATTTGTCAAACTAACAAGCATAAAAATATGTATAATACAGTGCTATACTAGGCAATAGGCTATAAATAGGCAAAGTTAAAATTTGTAAACCCGGAGGAGCGGCTCAATTTCTGAGTGTTTGCCGAGGGATGCAGAAAAAGAAGCTAGCGAGTTGGAGCGAACCGTACGCACATCAAGCTGATTCCAACAATTTACAATACGGTTGCCATAGAAAAACTTTCTAACATCAAGGTTAGAATTTTTTGCTGCAAGTTTACAACGAGATCCGGCCCTGGTTTTATTTGCATTGACGACAAGAAGATCATTACAATTTACTGCTGTGGCGCCATTCAGAAGTTTGTAACAGAAAGTAAGGTCATGGACCATACGGCGGTATTCTAAGCTATGTGGCCCATAATTTACCGTGCATCGCAGCACGGATACTGTACACAGTAGCGTTCGTATAGTTGTAATGTTACCGCATGTAGTACCACATGACATGTTATGCAGAATTAATTATCCTGTTATGTTAGTGTTTGACCTAAATAATATGCATGGTTTCGCACCCCTCTCCCCGTACGTAGGGTATGCACCGAATATGCGGTAGATGATGTCAAACGTGGAAAGGATTCAGAATAGCAGAATACGGAAGATTAAAATGCGATGTCAGGTAGTATTGAGAATTGCGCGGACAGGGGGGTAATTTTCAGTTTTTTGCTGATGACGTGAGATGATAGCCCAACTGATTTTACGTATTTTACAAAAAGACCGGGTTAAAAATTCGCACCCAGTCCTGAGATATAAGGCCTCAAAGTTGACCACAATTTGACCTTAATTTTTCACTTTTTTCACACAAAAATGGGGGTAAATAGCCCCACAGTGGGGCTTTGGGGCTATAAATTTGCACACACATAGACCCTACGGGGGTACATGTTCAGACAAATTTTCAGCCCTCTAGCCCTCTTGGTTCAGGAGTTAAAGCTGTTTTTGCTGAAAATCCGAAAATTGCAATTTTTTCATAATTTTCAAAATTTTGAGAGAGTTAGTCCGTGTGCCCGCTGTTTTATTTCTGAATCTTGTAGAGCAGAAAATTTGCTACAAGATAGGCTACATTTGAAAAGAAAGTCACCTATGGGAAATTTGCACTGCAAGGCCTCAAAGAGTGGCGAGTAAGGGTTTTAAGAGTGTGCGTTTTTCCGATTTTTCCAGATAACTCAACAATATCACGGAAACTCTCTCCTCAAAAGTAGCCTATCTTATGTAAAATTTGATGAAGATTGAAAAAAAAATATTTTTGCCCCCAAAAAAGTTAACCCTACCCCAAAAATGTTCAAAAATTGTCAAACAATTAGATCTTTTGTAAGATTATATGCTAGGGGTAACTTTTTTGGGGGAAAAAATATTTTTTTTCGAAATCTTCATCAAATTTTACATAAGATAGGCTACTTTTGAGGAGAGAGTTTCCGTGATATTGTTGAGTTATCTGGAAAAATCGGAAAAACGCACACTCTTAAAACCCTTACTCGCCACTCTTTGAGGCCTTGCAGTGCAAATTTCCCATAGGTGACTTTCTTTTCAAATGTAGCCTATCTTGTAGCAAATTTTCTGCTCTACAAGATTCAGAAATAAAACAGCGGGCACACGGACTAACTCTCTCAAAATTTTGAAAATTATGAAAAAATTGCAATTTTCGGATTTTCAGCAAAAACAGCTTTAACTCCTGAACCAAGAGGGCTAGAGGGCTCAAAATTTGTCTGAACATGTACCCCCATAGGGTCTATGTGTGTGCAAATTTATAGCCCCAAAGCCCCACTGTGGGGCTATTTACCCCCATTTTTGTGTGAAAAAAGTGAAAAATTAAGGTCAAATTGTGGTCAACTTTGAGGCCTTATATCTCAGGACTGGGTGGGAATTTTCGACCCGGTCTTTTTGTAAAATACGTAAAATCAGTTGGGCTATCAGCTCACGTCATCAGCAGAAAACTGAAAATTACCCCCCTGTCCGCGGTACTGTACAGCAATACTGAATCCTTCCAGACATCGCGTTTTAATTGAGCCTTGCAGCGAGGTAACCACTTCGTCTTTTTGGCCGCCCTCTAAACTAATCCAGATCAAGCTATTAGGTGGGTGGTCACGATCGCCTGAC
Organism: Epsilonema sp. ZAB3_2; assembly: GCA_030247985.1. Taxonomy (NCBI): domain Eukaryota; kingdom Metazoa; phylum Nematoda; class Chromadorea; order Desmodorida; family Epsilonematidae; genus Epsilonema; species Epsilonema sp. ZAB3_2. The sequence continues at coordinate 12,181 of JASAMW010007241.1, forward strand.
ACCTACAGTAATCCCTATTTCAAGCTCAATACATAGCCTACATTCAGCAGTTGAAGCTGTTACGCATTTTATTTGTTTTATGAAAAAAGATTGTCGTGATATCGTGAGAAACACAAAATAGACCGCCAAACATGTGTCCATTTTTCGACAAGTTTTCTGAAAGGCTGAGTACTGATTTCTGTGAAAAGCTAGAATAGCCCACTTAGAGTAGCTAACTCGAAGTACGTACTGTATACCACATACATACACGCTACACGCAAATTCTGTGTACGAACAGTTATCATAGAAAAACCATCATGCTCCAGTTCCAGGATACTATACAAATTGAAAAACCGTGGATGCACGAACTGTAGACCTTTAGTGGTCTTTCAAGGTGCAGATGGAATTTTCCACTGCGAGCATATCCAGACGAAGACGTTCCAATTCAGGTCCGAGCTCTTCCGGACGTCGTATCTTGTGGATGGATTGAGTGTAAGGATCGTAATAGATGGAGAAGGGGCGTTTGATGGTTCTTGCCCATCTTCTAAACCCAAAAATATTACTTTTGCAAAGTGGACAATAAAAGCATGGGTTATGTTAGTATACCAATATGCTCAGCTAAGCTTATGGGCATGGTAGCATGGTGTAGGAGTAGCTATAGCTATATTAGCTTATGACCAGCTTACATAAGTAGTAAAGAGGAAGGTGGCTAGAGTGTTATTTGCATAAGGCAACACGCACTTATATAGGCAACAGACAGGAAATGCCATTGGAGATGGCGTACCGTACATACCAATGTCCGTATTGCTAAGAGTCAATCTCCCTACATGCAGCAAATGGCCCATCTCCAGTCCAGCCAGCATCCCCGATGCCACAGCCTCACAGGCAGAGACCAACGGTCACTCAACTCCAGGAGGAGGGGAAGCAGACGGCAGACACCCAGCAAGACAGCAACGCTGTTTCCAAGTCAACCCCACGCCATCCGAAGCAGCCACGCTAATTCCAAGATCGAAGAAGCCTGTTCTTCACCCCAGCCTTCTTCTGGGGGAGAGTTATTGAGTGTTGTTCATACAGTACTATACCTACATACGTTACGTACATATGATGATACTTATGTAATGCGGGCATTGCATGCCAACGGCATGGCAATGGCATTTCCTGTGTACATCTAGCCAGTCCCTATAAAAGGGAGCTGCGCCGGCAGAGAAATCAGTTCGTTCCTTTTGCTCTCTCCTGACCACTCGCCACACCACTTCGCTCTCTCCACCTTCTTTCTTCCTACTCTACCATCCTTCCAACACATCACTATATACCGAAATTTTGTCATTGCGTCCTCCACATTTTCTGCAACGAAATACAGCGGCTGGTAATCTTCGTCTTGATACGGAGTCAGTGCCGTTGAAATAGGATCAAACGGTTTGTATTCAGGTTTGCCAGAGATAGCGTGCTGAAACAGTATCAATAGGGACAAGCTAAAACCAAAGAGCTAGAATTCGGCACAGGATGCAAAACCTAACGTAACCTGCAATTCTCCATAGGCTGACAGCAAACCAGCCCCAATTGCTTTCAAATCGCCAGTCTCTTTGCACAGCCCGAATTCCACAGAAAACCAATACACCTATTATGTACAGTACATAAGCGGTACGACAGTTACTGTACAACACGTACTGTACATGTACAGGCAGGCAACAATTAAGCTGATTGCGGATAATAGAGCGGCTATCGAAGTGTGTATTGTGTACGGCGCTACAGTTGCAAGCTTTTCGATGTCCTCATCCGAAACGCCGAGAGAAGCCAAGCCGATCTCCTGGCTGAACTGAGCGAAATTCGGATCCGCGAACATCGGGATGTGACCGATCAGTTCGTGAATAACATCGCTAAAAACATGGAAAGGGAGGGCATTGGCGTAGATGTACCGTATGAGGAGCCCAGCAGCTTACGGTTCCGGAGTGTGATGGGGAGCGGAGGCATGACGAACGTATTGGGTCGCCTGGAACACCCGAAAAGCGAGACTGGCCAGAAAATCTCGGGCGGACAACAGACCGCCGCACGGTCGAACTTGAAAACCACTTCGTCCTAATGGAAAAAACATAGGTACATGCAGTACGGTCTGTAGCGTAGGAAAGGATTGTGAAATGGGCATTCATGCAGCCCACGGCCCACCTTTCAGAAATTTTGACACATCCTCCAGCTGTGGTATGTGGTTAGGCCCGTACAGTCCCTCCTGCTCCAGTACGGCGATATTGCGAAGATACTGGACACAGGCGTGAGTTTTGTGAACATCCCGGAGCTTAGCATAGACTTCCTTCCAAGTCCCCACCTCACTAGCGCTGTATTCCACTCGCGGGATCGGATCGCCTCTGCACTCAACAACCAAATTTACTCCTCTATCCTCGTGTAACCCAAATAGTAGTACATTGTAGGTACATGTACAAAATGTAGTACATCCGTACTTCCTGAGCTGACTCGACTCGAGAGAGGGCTTTACATATTAGCTTACTGCTTGAACTGCATTCCAATTCGGGCGATTTCTCTGCGTCGAGCTATGTACGTCTCATCACCGAACCCCTGCAAAACAAGCGCCGGACTAAAAAACTTTGTGCATAATTATACACAAGAACATGCAAATTTTACACGTAGATAGAGTACTGACCGGGTGTCGGGAGTCGATCTCCGGCTCATAGTTGATGATAACATGATTGCATTTGTCCAGATCCGTTATGTGCACGGGAATCCATGGAGCTGTAAAGTGCGCACAGGAAGGGTCGGTGCGAAACAAAATTTACAAGAGCATTACACATACATTGAGTACGTACATACCTTTGACCCAGGATTGTGCTTGACGTACATAGCCCATAGATAGACTTGACGGGATAGTATTTACACAACCTGTGTATTGTACGTACTGTATTGTATGTACATGTACCTACATATGTACCTTCTCCGTCTCCAGTGTCCTTGAAGAGTTTCAGCTTTTTTAGTGATGGCGCCTTCTCCAGAACTTTTGCAGCTTGCAGAAATTGTAACTTGTCACTTTCGCATTTGATTAGAATGTCGAATTGATTCTTATCTTCGTAGGGTTTGCGAGTTTCAATGTGCTTGATCAAAATGTTGGCCGCCTGCAGATGTGTACACATGACTGTATTTTACTCCGTAAGTAGCGATTATGCAAAATGTGGATTTCACCGCTAACTTCAAGAGTATTGATAAGTTCTGCGATGAATGCCATGCTTCCTTCACAGTTGAGGATTACGGCAAAGATCATTTGCTTGTCGTGCGATTCCCATATCAGCTCCACGCCCTCATCGTTCAGTTTCTCCAACACCTAGATACTTACAATGGTACGTGACGCACGTTTTATGTCTTTTGAATGTCTTTATGTCTTTTGAATGTCTTTTTTATGTCTTTCATAGGAATATTAGCAAAGTTAATGCAGATATCTACAAAGACAAGTATAATGCATAACCAATAATTGCAAATTACATACGCCAACCCAACTTTGGTGACCTGGTTTTCGCCAGTTTCTCTCTCCAGATACTCTCGATGTTTCGCAGCCAATCCACGCAACTCATCCAGATGCAGTTGTCTTTCGATTTGAGCATCACTGATCAAGCTGTTCCTTCGTCGAAGACGAGAGCGATAGCCGTTCTGCAACAAAATTACCCCATTCTCAGTGGTTTATTTTGTTTCGTCGGCCGTGGGGGAAATTGTATCTACTGTAGTATGTAGTGTGACGTGCCGCGTTCCGTATGACGATAGCCGAGCCCCGAAAAGGGGGGAGAGAAATAGGACCGAACGGGAATCGAACCCGTTACCCTCGGACACAGCTGCGGACTTAGGCAACCCCACCAGGGACCGGTCCGGGGACATTTGGCTAAACTCGCCTTACATACCTAGAACTAGTTTACTACACTACTACTGGCCTCGGACGCTATTGCCATACGTACGCAGTACGTAACAGTAGGTATGCGGTATGCTATGAATATTTCTCTCCGTCAAAACATGAACACAAAAGGAACAGCAGACTACTTGATGAAACCAGCGTATGCGACAGACGGACAGACTTACCAGTGCTCCTCGCAGTGAGCATCCACTTT
>JASAMW010007244.1:0-45750 GCA_030247985.1 Epsilonema sp. ZAB3_2
GCCGAGTGCGGGAATTGTCAACAAAAAATAACTGATAAAAGCCAAAATGTCATCTCAAGTTGATAATGGATAATGAAATATGGAACGGGCATGGGCTTTTAGCTCTTTTTGCCTTTTTGGTTATGACGCATACAATCTTCTTTTTTATTACATTGACATTTTGAACGCCAGCTTCAAGTGCGCGGCGTGGTCATCGCAGCATGGGATTAAAATCGAGCAAAGTCACCTCTGAAATAAAGGACTTGGCTCTGTACGACAATTCAGGAGCATTTGAATGGAAGAAATCGGATTTTGTTGATCCGGAGGAGCTTGTTATCCCACTTGAAGTCTGGAGACTTGATCCAACAAAATGGGCGCCATGTACATACGTAATGCCGTGTGTAACAAAATGTAAGTAACGCATGCCATGCAAATCGTACCCTGGCTGGCAGTGTCGTAGTGGATGCTTTTATAGATTTGGAATTACTTCTACAGCCACTTTGCAGTGTACGAAGGTAATGGATATGTCATTCATGTGGGCAAGGGAATTAGCAGTCCGAAGAAGAAAGTGCGGGTGATGCGAGAGGAATTGTTGGATACGTTTAAAGGAACATCCGTGCGATTGAATAACTTAATGGACGACGTAAGAAGCTCAAAACTGTGCCGCCTTCATATACAACATAGACTATACCTAGTTACGTAATGTACTCCATAAAATTTCCTACCTCAACGTCGCAGGTTGACAGGTACTGTATGTAGCAGTAGTACGTACGTAAAGTGTTTTTGTATGATGCAGGAATGGTTGCCATGCGAGAGACGCAAGATCGTCAAGAAAGCCAGGGAGTATCTGGAGCCGCCGAAATGCGAGTGGGACTACGACGTACTGTCCAACAACTGCGAGCACTTCGCGTCCATGTGTCGCTACAACCGACGGCTAAGTCTGCAGAGCCACGGACTTTTCGACGTCGCATCGGGAGAGGTCTCTTTGGGTGAGTATATGCACGTCCAGTTCAAGGCGGTCAAGGAAAAGTGCAGCACTTTCATGGCCTGGATCAAGCGCAAAGTGAACGTCGGCATGGCGAAAATTGAAGGCGTTGTGGCTACGGGCAGGCAGATGAAAGAGGCCCAGCAGGCAGATGACGACGATGACGATAGCGAAGACGAAGATGACGACGACAACTACTACTACTACTACGCAGGCAGCAGTGATGACGACAATGACGTCAACGACATTATTGAAGAGATTTGTCCAGCAATCGCTCCAGCAATTGTCTCTATCTCTGACGTTAGCTCTAGCTGCTATTCATGATGACGATGACGATTTGGGAGGATTGGCAACGGTTTTTTTTGTAATTTTTTATTATGAGAAGAAGGAAAACCCGTCCAGGAATTTTGGCTGTTGATTGTTTGCTATTTACGGTTATGCAACTACCTATCCGTAATCAGTAAGCAATATACTATCCTTATAATAACCCAGAAACGAAAAAAAGTTATACGGGGGCAGCTATAGTGTGAAAAAACAAAGTGGCGAGTTTATTACAAAAAAATAAATGTTGCCGTTAGCTCTCGAAAACGAACCGTGGAGGGGCGTTACTTCCGTTGAAAGTGAATTATTTCCTGATTCTGTTCAGTTCAGCACTTTGTGGAAGAGAAATCTGTGAAAGATAAAAACAGTTGTTGTCCTAGTCTTCGTGGATATTTTTCATTTATTCATGTTTTGCTGAATTTGCGGAAAGGAAATTTGTTATATTTTATCTCTTCGTTTTCGAAAGCTAATGGCAACATTTATTTTTTTGTAAATAAACTCGCCACTTTGTTTTTTCACAATAAAGCTGCCCCCGTATAACTTTTTTTCGTTCTCTTGGAAGTTATGACGTTTGATTGCTGAAGAATATATAGTTCTATAGCATGGATAATTGGGTTGATGGTGGGTACTACATGCCCAATGCATGAAGCGTACGTATACTACAGGGTGTCCCACGTAGGCGTATCGACGATCCGACCCTACTGTATAAGGTAACTTCCGTATTACAGGAGGTATCAAGCTCAAACTTTGGTCCCAGAAACCGAATATACCATTTGTTGTGGCAAAATTCAACTAGGGATGAAATTACAGGCTTGGAAATGTTGGATCCTGTTTTTTCGAAATTTCCACACTGAGCATGGTTTTGAGATTTACTCTTCTGCTCAGGATGGTCAAACAGCTCATCCAACATGGTAACATGGTGGAACAATGGCTGGACGTTATCACAGTCCAGAACACAAAGGATATTCAATAGTATAGGCAATATTCAGCCCTAGGGTCTGTCAAGATCAATAGTGGCACCATTGGTTTCAAAATGTTGAAAAACGTGGTTGCAACTTTGCAAAGCTCGTAATTTCATCCCTAGTTGACCTATCTAGCTCAAATTTTGCCACAAAGTATGGTATATTCTTGGGTTTCTGGGGATAAAATTTGAGCTCGATAGCTCCTAATACGGAAGTTATGGTATAAGGCTTGATCGTTCGATCGTCTACGTGGGATACCCTGTGTACATGTCATAGGATACACACGCATACTAGTAATGTTCCGTATATAGCCCTATCGTGTATAACCCCCTCTGTGTATAGCCCTCATTGAGAATCGGCCACTAACGTCATTTGCCCTCGTGTATAGCCCCCTATTGCGCGTTTTTGAGGTGATTTGATGCGTAGGAGTTTATCTGCACCTCATTCTGATCATTTTGCCAGGTGACACCTCTTCGAGGGAATTTTTTGCATATCAGCAAAAATTTCACAATTTTCTTTAGTTGAAAGCTGCATTTTTGATGATTGGAGTTTGGAAACGTGCCAAATAACCACCAAACGAGTTCAGGAGGTCAAAAAGCTTACTTTGGTACAAATGAAGAATGCCGGTGTAGGTATAGCCCCCCCCCCCCCCCCCCCCCCCCCCGTGTATAACCCCTCTCGTGTATAGCCCCCAATCGGTGCTTACCATTTGTATAGCCCCATGGGGCTATCTACGAACAAAACAGTACTAGGACACACACAGTGTAGGTAGTCTATCAACCAAGAAACAAAGTCCATATGAGGGTACTGCATTTCTAGTTTTGTATCGGCTTATTGCATCTTGATTTCCTCGTCTTTCGGCTACATGAACGATTTAACGTACTTGAAGAGCCGCTGAACTCGACTGGCCATTTTACGATTGTATTCGGACACTTCGCTGACCTCCCTGGCGCCGTCAGTGACTAAAATGGCTACCCAGAACCAAACCACAGCCACCACCAGCAGACCCACGCCACCAGTGGCCACGCCCAGCGCCACGAGACCCGCAGCCGCAGCGCCACCGGTCGCCATTCCGATAGAAGCGCTCGTCACAACACCTGCAGCGTAATATTGCACAGTTTATGCTTCGACGGAACCCTTGTACCAAAAAACTGTGGCTCATAGCACATACGTAATGTAAAGTATGTAAACTATACGAACACATTAGTACACTCGGACTACAGGTACACGTACGTAACCGATCGTACACAAATCTATAGCAAACCTGCAAGGTTTCCTGGGTCTTTTTGACGATTGAGCTCCTCCAAAAGCGGTTCATTTTTCTGATGTTTTGAGTCCAATCTACCCAAGATCTCGTCCAGCATCCTGCACAACTGCACATCTGAAGTTTCAGATTTGCTCTTCAAACTGATCAGTCGGTCGAAAACGCGTCTCTTCGCCTCATTCTTGATTTGGCCCAGCTCATTGGACGGTCGAAACGGCGCGTACTCGCTCTTAATCTGATCCAGTAGCTTTTCGTACTTTTCGTTCAGTTTCGCCTCCAGCTCTGTCATTAGGGCTTCCTTGCTGCCACTATTTGCATCCTGAATACTGCGCACGCGGTCCTTGAACTGCACGCGCAGGTGTTCGCGAAGTGTCGCGAAGTACGGCGTCATATTCGCCAAGGCTTCCGCTGCGTCCAGCGCCTCATCCAACCTGTTCTTCAACTCTTTTTTCAATCGCCGCCATCTCAGCGTCGTTGAAGCAGCAACCGAGGACGTACTGGATGTTGTCATCGCCTTCTTTGTCACGCGTTTGACTTTCTCCACTGTGATCCGCCTTGGCAGCTAACTCGCGTTGTTTCTGCAACACTTGCTGCTCCAGCTCTTCCACTATCACATGCTCAAAACGCAACAGACAGCCCCGGGCAAACTCCTGGCCTTGCTTGCTGCATTCCTGCAACAGTTGCTGTTCCAACTGGGCATATTCTTCACTCTGTCGGTCCGTCAGGATACTGCTGGAGTGAAACCGATCCAAGGATTTCATCAGGGCGCTGGAGTATGCCTCGGTGGACTCTCTCCAGGGTGTTCCACTTGCGGGGAAACTGTCGACTATGGAAGGCGGAGGAAGCAGGTCTCGTAATTGTATACTAACTATCGAAGACATGCAAAATATATATATATTTGTGTATGCAAAATTCGTTTTTTTCCCTAATTTTGTATTACTTTTATACTTATTCTTATTTACTTCGTTTCCTTCCTTGTAAGTAGTATAAATGTTATTAATACTTGACAACTTCCGTTTTGTAAGGTTGCTCAACAAGTTCATTAAATTTTATGTTAACATTTATTCGTTGTTCATTATTATGCCTATGAGTACTTTAAACTAATAAAGCTTTGTTCGGTTTAATTTCCGTTTTTATGTTTGAACACATAACGAAAGGTATTACTAACTTTTTAGTATCCGTTCAAAATTGTTTCTTGTTTCTTTAGTAGTTTGCAGTATGATATTCAATTTCTGGCTACTTTCATTATTCGTTTCTCGTTTTATTCTATCATTTTACTTCCTAAATATATATACGTCCCTTTTCGTTTTCCGAATTTCGTTTTTCTGTTCCATTTTCTGATCCATTTGGCGGGATACGGAACGCTAGGAAGCCCGACTCTGCATTATAGATATATAGCTGTGTGTTCAAAATTCGTTTTTTTTTAATTTTATATTGCTTTTATACTTATTCTCAATCTACTTTGTTTCCTTCATTGTAAGTAGTATAAATATTATTAATACTTCACAGCTTCCGTTGTAAGGTTGCTCAACAAGTTCATTAAGTTTTATATTAACATTTATTTGTTATTCATTATTATGCGTATGAGTACTTTAAACTAATAAAGCTTTGTTCGGTTTAATTTCCGTTTTTATGTTTGAACACGTAACGAAAGGTATACTTTCTTTTCAGTATCCTTTCAAAATAGTTTCTTGTTTCTTTAGTAGTTTGCCAGTATAATATCCAATTTCTGGCTACTTTCATTATTCGTTTCTCGTTTTATTTATCATTTTATTTCCTACATATATATACGTCCCTTTTCGTTTTCCGAATTTCGTTTTGCTGTCCATTTTCTCACTAAATTTGGCGGGATTTCAAATGTTCGGCTAAGGCTGCTAATGTACTGCGTGGTTTTTCAAAAAAGGTTTATTTGAGATGACCGTGCTTATTTTTTTTCCATCAATACACGTACGACTCCTGGAGAGCGCGCGCTCCCAGCGCGCGCTCTAGGAGTACGTGTCACATAAACGTTTTCAGGCGATGCATTTGCTGGCCTAAACGGATTTTCTTCCTTCTTTCGTCAATATTTCCGTGACGATGAAGAGGAATATGTGGAAATTATCAAGGAAATGCGAAACGAAGGACACACTTCGCAACAGGTACATTCCAAGTTGCGTTTTTAACGATTTAGGATGTACAGTAAAAGGCGTCGAAGAAACTGCTGACGCCGAGAGTTATATTGATTTATCATTTGGCCTGTCAAACTTGTATATTTTCTCGCTATATTTTTGTATGTTGTCGCTATATTTTTGATATCTACTTTGAGAGAACAAGCGCATGATTGCCAGTTATCGCGGCATCAAATTTCGAACGATTTCTTTATCTTGCTGTCTGTTTCAGATCACGTTTGATAGTTGGCAGACGGTTTGGCAGAGTTTGCGGTTTGGGCTATACACAAGTGAAATACGTCGTCACTAAGTTGGGATTAAAACGGAGGCGCTATCTCGGATGCTGATCTGGAGAAAGAAGTAGAAGACTGCATAAGGGAGGGTAAGAAGGTGGATATGTGGGCTTAGGCTTACCAGGAATTTATACTATAGGTGGGGGGGGGGGGGGGGGGGGAATAAACATATGCAGCGTTCCCGTGCAAACATCACAGCGACGAAGTAGGGTCGTACCTACCGAATCCGTACCTGTGGAATCCGTACCTGTAAAAAAAAAATTCCACACCTGGACAGATTCCACAGGTACAGATTTCCATAGGTAGGGAATATAAATTCCATACCTAGGGAAAACAAATTCCACAGGTACGGATTCCGTAGGTAGGGAATAAAAATTCCATACCTACGGAAAACAAATGCACCTGTGGATTCTACAGGTGTGGAATTTTTTTCCACACCTACGGATTCCACAGGTACGGATTCGGTAGGTACGACCCTACTTGGTCGCTGTGATTGTTTGCACGGAAACGCTGCACATGTTTATTCCCCCCCCCCCCCCCCCCCCACCTTATAGTATAAATTCCTGGTAAGCCTAAGCCCACATATCCACCTTTTTACCCCCTCCTTTATGCAGTCTTCTTGCTCTTTTTCTCCAGATCGGCATCCGAGATATGGCCTGCCCGTTTTAATCCCAACGAGCGACGACGTATTTCACTTGTGTATAGCCCAAACCGCGAACTCTGCCAAACCGTACTGCCAAGAGGTTTCTCAAACGTGATCTAAAACAGAGCAGCAAGATAAGAAATCGTTCGAAAATTTGATGCCGCGATAACTCGGCAACATGCGCTTGTCCCCTCTCAAAGTAGATATCAAAAATATGAGGCGACAACATACAGAAAAATATAGCGAGAAATTGTACAACTTTGACAGGCCGAATGATAAATCAATATAACTCTCGGCGTTAGCAGTTTCTTCGACGCCTTTTACTGTACATCCCTAAATCGTTAAAAAACGCAACTTGGAATGTACCTGTTGCGAAGTGTGTCCTTCGTTTCGCATTTTCCTTGATAATTTCCACATATTTCCTCTTCATCGTCACGGAAAATATTGACGAAAGAAGGAAGAAATCCGTTTAGGCCAGCAAATGCATCGCCTGAAAACGTTTATGTGACACGTACTCCTAGAGCGCGCGCTGGGAGCGCGCGCTCTAGGAGTACGTGTATTTGATGGAAAAAAAATAAGCACGGTCATCTCAAATAAACCTTTTGAAAAACCACGCAGTACATTAGCAGCCTTAGCCGAACATTTGAAATCCCGCCAAATTTATGAGAAAATGGAACAGCAAAACGAAATTCGGAAAACGAAAAGGGACGTATATATATGTAGGAAATAAAATGATAGAATAAAACGAGAAACGAATAATGAAAGTAGCCAGAAATTGGATATTATACTGGCAAACTACTAAAGAAACAAGAAACTATTTTGAAAGGATACTGAAAAGAAAGTTATACCTTTCGTTACGTGTTCAAACATAAAAACGGAAATTAAACCGAACAAAGCTTTATTAGTTTAAAGTACTCATACGCATAATAATGAATAACAAATAAATGTTAATATAAAACTTAATGAACTTGTTGAGCAACCTTACAAAACGGAAGCTGTGAAGTATTAATAATATTTATACTACTTACAATGAAGGAAACAAAGTAGATTAGAATAAGTATAAAAGAAATATAAAATTAAAAAAAAACGAATTTTGAACACACAGCTATATATATATAATGCAGAGTCGGGCTTCCTAGAGTTCCGTATCCCACCAAATGGATCAGAAAATGGAACAGAAAAACGAAATTCGGAAAACGAAAAGGGACGTATATATATTTAGGAAGTAAAATGATAGAATAAAACGAGAAACGAATAATGAAAGTAGCCAGAAATTGAATATCATACTGCAAACTACTAAAAAAACAAGAAACAATTTTGAACGGATACTATTAAAAGTTAGTAATACCTTTCGTTATGTGTTCAAACATAAAAACGGAAATTAAACCGAACAAAGCTTTATTAGTTTAAAGTACTCATAGGCATAATAATGAACAACGAATAAATGTTAACATAAAATTTAATGAACTTGTTGAGCAACCTTACAAAACGGAAGTTGTCAAGTATTAATAACATTTATACTACTTACAAGGAAGGAAACGAAGTAAATAAGAATAAGTATAAAAGTAATACAAAATTAGGAAAAAAACGAATTTTGCATACACAAATATATATATATTTTGCATGTCTTCGATAGTTAATATACGAATTACGAGACCGGCTTTCTCGCCTTCCGTAAGGGTGTGATTTGCAGGCAATATGTACTATGTACCTACTACGTATATACATAAATGAAAGTGTGTACCAGTACATCATGTACGTCTTGAATGTGCGTACGCTCCTGCAGTAACTAACTGGGAGAGAGAAGTTCTCCTGCTAAAAGCCTGCAAGGTTGGGGACATCTTTCGCTTCCCCTTGACATCTTCCTTCAACTTTTTCTTCCCATCAACAGCTCGAAGAAAGGTGCGAGAATGGCACTGAAGCAAGTCAAAATGTAACCCCAATCCGACGCTGCTTGCTTTCTCCTCTTCTCCCAGTAGTAGTGAGTGACTGAACAGAAGCAGTAAAAGTAGCCAGGGCAACCGATAATTATTTATTCTCCAGCCTCAGCCAATTGAGCCATCTTCTTTTCCACTCACTGGAAACCAGTTTTTTGACTCCTGAATGCAGAATGGATGTACCTACTTTACTAACTTATATACTAACTAACTAACTTGTCCACCTGTACATACATAATGTACATAGACCAACATACACAAGCCTGCACTATACGTATGTATGTTCTTCCGTACGTTTCATCCCATGCTCCTCCGCTATGTTGCTTATGCTATCCATTGTATTGTAAATCCCACCAGTAGTGGCCAAAATCTCACATAAGAACATAGAACTTCTATAATCTCTCTCGCTATAATAAATAACTCCATGTAGCTAAGCACAAGCGGTGCACTGTGAATTTTCTCCGCCTTTCGAAGATTTGTTTCTGACGATGATGTCCGACCACTGCTCAAGTTTGGGTAGCACTATGAAAGAAGCTGCCAGTATGGCTGCGACTATTCTGTTACAAATCGAAATTATTTATGATACCGTGGGCGAATTAGTTATTTATAACTGTGTAACATACATAGGCCTACCTGTTACACTGTACAAGTGGTAGGCTAATTCGCAAAATTTTCCCAAAACAAGAGCAATCGCGTTGACGTAACTGTAGATGGTGTAACATTTATATTTTGTTCTGTGAATCGAAAAGGGCCGTCAATCAGGCAATCCTCTGTGTCTGTGGTGTACTGTACATATCCTATGCGCGAACATTACGCCTTGGTACTAACCTTGTCCCAATATTGTTCGCTTTTCGCAAGGTAGGCAGGTAGTGGGCTCCGTGCGAAGGTAGTCATATTCTTGCAAATCGACTCGTGTACACAATTGAAATTGTGTTTGCCATTGTCGTTTTCCTGATTCATCGCGGAGGTTTTTTTCAGAGGCGGAGGCGATTCTACCTAGTTACCGGTTCCTACTTTGTTGACAGAACACTACTACTACATGCTGCGAACAAGTTGCCGGGTTTCTTGAGTCTGACAGCTTCACATTGTTTGCCATCACCTGGAAAATATTTACGCCATCAAAAACCGCCTTGAGACGGAACATAGAAGCTTGGTAAAACTCGGATGTTAGCCAGAATTCGCTAAAATTTTGGCAACGGCTTAAATCGATTGGCAAGGGTTGTTCAAGATGTCTGTGGCCCCTGGTGAAAAGGTACGAGTTATTGTGACTAGAAGTGCATAATTACTAGCTGTTTTTTTCCTGTTCTGCAGCAGTGTGAAGAGCGCTTCTCTGGAAATGCACCTTTGGTACCTTTTTTATGGTCCAGCAGCCATTTTCCAAACATATTGGGACTTCCGCATTACATTGCTGACCAGTTTGCAATTTAACCCCTCCTGTATGCTGAGATATGGCTATTGGTAGGCCAATTTTTCCCCCACTTGCCCGCCACTTTTTACAAAAATTCTTAACATCATTCTACTCCAGTTTCTTCACAGATTTCGGTTTGGGGCATGCCCCTAAGATATTTTGATGAATACACCATAAAAATTGACGAAAAAGATCAAATTAGCCAAAATTACCGCGTTTTGGACTATATCACGCCATATTCATCAAAATATCAAAGGGACATGCCCCAAACCGAAAATTGCGAATAAAATGGAGTAGAATGATGTTGAGAACTTTTGAAAAAAGCGGCGGGCAAGTGGGGGGGGGGGGGGAAATTGGGCCTACCAACAGCCATATCTCAGCATGCAGGAGGGGTTAAATTTTAAACTGGTCAGCAATGTAATGCGGAAGTCCCAATATGTTTGGAAAATGGCTGCTGGACCAAAAAAAGGCACCAAGGTGCATTTCCAGAGAAGCGCTCTTCAACACGCTGCACAACACCAATAAACGCATAGTAGGCCATAATTCGGTACATGTACAGTACATGCGGTGTGCATACATAATATTAAATCTCGATTATCGATGACCTACAAAAAATTTTTACAGAGCAAATCTGAATCTGTAGTCTGTCTGTCCAGGGAGACTTATAGTACGATTCTGCACTAACTATCACACACAAAAAATAACTCGCCAACGAAGACATCCTGAAAGAATCTGTCAAAACCTCCACGGCTAATTTTCAGCGGGATTTCCAAATCAAAAAGCCGTTTGCTTCTATCTGCTCTCAATGTCGAGATCTCGCCGATTTCCTTATGTACTGAAATCGCCAAAATGGGTGTCGACCATTGGGCAATTCTAAACCTCGCAAACGCCCGAAAAATCAAAAGTGGTAGAAATATGCATACGTGACGAAAACAATAAAAATGGGCATCGGGCGTACAGGGTCGTGGGGTGTCGTGGTTTGCGTGGTTTAGCGTCTGCCAAATGTCGACGCGATTTCAGTACTGAAGGAAATCGGCGAGATCTCGACACTGAGCGCAGATAGAAGCAAACGGCTTTTTGATTTGGAAATCCCGCTGAAAATTAGCCGTGGAGGTTTTGACAGATTCTTTCAGGATGTCTTCGTTGGCGAGTTATTTTTTGTGTGTGACAGTTAGTGCAGAATCGTACTGTAGTTTCTCTTTTTGCCCACGTTGCGTAATTAGTGTATGTACACAGAATAAAGATACATGAAAGTCGGAGAAAAATCCTTGAATGAATTTAAATTTTTCGCAGCACGGGAAATTGCTGGATTGCAAACCGATAGCCCGTCGCGATGCCGTGGTCGTTTTGGTGAAAAAAATACCGTTAAAGCCTACGAGAAATAATGGCAGGGGACACTGTTTCGGAGAATTCTCAAATTATAAAAGGCGGCAGCTTGCATTTCATGAGCGCATTGTTATTCGGCCATAATGATTACTGGAGAGAATCATCGTTCTTTGTGTGTATATATTTATGACTCTTGTGCCTGTGCCGCTTGGCTATTTGTTGGTTGCCATGTGAGCAACTTTCAAAGGTACAGTGAGTCAGTACTAGCAGGAATATTACTAGCGTAATGAATAGGTGTATGTACACATATTTCCATGTGCCAGCGGTGACAACGCGGCATAATAATTGCTTGGCCATAGCACTACATACTAGTTTTCGTGCATGAGTTGCTTGCTTTTCGCTCCTCACAGTATATATGTTGCATGAAATGAAGCTCGAACGGCTGGCACTGGCGAAATAACGATCTCCAATCAACAATCACGCTGCCTCCTACAACTATGAAGATTATCAGATCGTCACCTGCGCATTAGTAGCAGTAGTATTCTATTCATTCGCCAAAGTTCGCATGGCCGATTCCGTCCCTTCCATGTGACCATCTTAGAATAGAAGCATACTAGCTTGCTGATTGCGCCGAAGCAAGAGTGCTACTATGCTACACAGGCGTCATGTGTGAGCTGGTGCGATTTGACTCCATCGAGTTTCAGGGATCTTTGCCAACTCCGACGCCTCCGAAGAGTGCACAGTCGCAAAACGGTTTCACTGACGAGAGACTGGAGAAGAGGGACAAATGGGGCAGCCAGCTCGATTTCATCTTGTCCTGTCTCGGCTACGCAGTCGGACTGGGAAATGTCTGGAGATTTCCCTACCTGTGCGGTCGGAGTGGAGGAGGTATACGACGGTATCATAAACCGACACCGGCATTCATCTGCTATACTTTTTCTATTATTGAAGCAAGATGTATTGTACGTATTGGCTTTGGTATTGGAACCTGACTTCTTGTTTTTTACAGCCTCTTTTTTGATTCCCTATTTCATCATGATGATATTCGCTGGTTTCCCGACGTTCTACCTGGAGTTGGCCATTGGTCAGTACGCGGCGCTAACTCCGCACATTTTGTATCGCAGAATGTGCCCGATCTTCACCGGTAACCTATTGTATGCAGCACGTTTGTATCAGTACCAGCTGACCTGCGATGCACATTTGCTTCGTCGCTGTACTGTACAGTGTATACTAGTATTGAATGAGCAAATTGTTGATTGCAGGGATCGGCTATGCCATGGTGTCAATATCTGTGTTAACGGGGATCTATTACAACATGATCATAGCTTGGTCCATGTACTACTTCTTCATCTCCTTCAGAAGTCAATTGCCGTTTGAATTCTGTACCAATTACTGGAACACTGAATGTGAGTAGCGCATTGCATACATAGACCTTCAGTCGTATTCATGCCTGCCACCTCCATTACGCGCCATTTGTGCGGATAACTGCGCACTCATGAATGTCGTGTCGGTTGTTGTTTTAGATTGCTGGGACGATCGTGTTGCAGCAAAGTGCGACAATGTCTCCAATGTGTACTTCATGGGCAATTGTCAAAATGTGACCAGCAACGTGGTGCAGGATAAAGGATTAGAAAACATCTATCGGATTCACAACCTTGACAATAAGTCATCTCCTCCAGAAGAATACATGAAGTAATGCTTACTTTTTACAAACAAACATCGTACGGTATGGGTTACTACAGTATTCGTTACTTATGTACTGTATTTCTTGCTAATTTTTGCTTCAGCCTTCGAGTTTTGGGAATTAGTGAGGGCTTAGACACTTTGGGCGCTCCAAGATGGGAGTTGGTGGTGGCACTATTCGCCGCTTGGGTCTTGGTATTCCTTTGTCTGATCAAAGGCATCAAGAGCTCTGGAAAGGTATGAATGGTGTGTGTCGTATGTATTTTGCATCACTAATAATAAAATTGTCAGTGTGTGAACTGTTATGCAGTTTGGCATGGATATGAATGTTCATGCGTGTGTTGCTCTTTCAGGTGGTGTATTTCACGGCCACGTTTCCATACGTGATATTGGTGATTCTTCTGTTTCGAGGTTTAACATTGGAAGGAGCCGGTGAAGGACTCAAGTACTACCTCGTACCCAACTTCACTAAACTGACGGAGTCGCAGGTGCTCGTCTTCCGCATAATTTAATCTCTCGACCGCGTATTGATGACTGTATGTAGGGCGTGTACTATGGATACTGTATGTACATAGGTGTGGGGCGATGCAGCCGTTCAGATTTTCTTCTCTCTCAGCTTGGGAGGAGGCGGCTTGAGCACCTTGGCCAGCTACAACGAATTTCATAATAACCTACTGAGGTTTGAACAGACGACGCTGAGTAGCTTACGTAGTGGTAGAATTTAATGTGCGTGCGCGTGCTGTACTCATCGCTGAATTCTAATGTGCAGGGATACGCTGATAGTGGTGCTGGGGAACTGCGGAACGAGTTTGTTCGCCGGCTTCGTCATTTTCCCCATTCTCGGCTATTTGTCGAAGCAGACGAACAAGTCAGTGGCGGATATCGCGGCCAGTGGTCCCACTCTGGCATTCGTCGCTTACCCAGGAGCCCTGGTTCGTCTGCCCGGCGCGCCTTTCTGGGCCATCCTCTTCTTCTTCATGCTCATCATACTGGGCATCGACAGCCAGGTACTAGCTATTATCAACTGTATTATGTGCAGTTTATGAACTGCGCATTGCCTCCTTTCGTAATAGTACGTACAGTCGTATTCCGCACATCTGATGTTGGGAATGTTTTGCAGTTGGTCATAGTGGAGGTAGTGATCACGTGTATCATCGATCAGTGGCCCCAGTTGAGACCGTGGAAGCAGAAGATGATGGTTGTAGGCGGTGTTTGCATCGTCAGTTTTCTTATCGGCCTGATTCTCTGCTGTCCTGTGAGTAACAAACAACCCTTCCGACCGAATTTCCTCGTATCATGAATGAGGCACTGTACGTACGTAGTTTGGAGAGATGATTAGTGATTATCCGTTTTGCGCGGATACAGGGTGGCCCATACGTTCTGAATCTGATGGACACCTTCGCTGGTGGTTGGCCGTTAGTGATGGCCTGCTGGGTGGAGGTGTGCATGGTCAGCTATTTCTATGGCGTCAGACGTTTTATCGGTGACATCAAGTTGATGCTGGGGCTGCCACCTAACAAGTTCTGGAAAGTGCTGGGATATCCGGTCAATATCTACTGGTATGCCAACTGGTTCTTCATGACGCCTCTCCTGCTACTGGTATGTCGAACTGCCATCTTGCATATTGCATTTCACACGTAATGATATTGCCTTTTCCAACTCTGTTCACTCAGCTTGAAATGGTTTTTTTAGGCCGTTCTTATCTTTAATTTTGCTACATATTCGCGAACAACGTACGGAAATTATGAGTATCCAATATGGGGCGAGGTTCTCGGTTGGTGCTTTGCCCTGCTCTGTGTCATGTGGATCCCAGCAGTTGCCATTGGATTTACGATATTCGCAGTCCTTACAAGGAAGGTAAGTCTCTATAACACATACGCATCCGTGTCTCATTTTTGTCAACAAGTTGCGTTGTCAATTGTCGTCACTTTATTGGCAACAAACACCTATGGGACATTTTCACTTACTCCTTGTTGTGGAAGCGACAACAAAGTGACAATTCCCATATATTTGGTGTCAACAAAGTGACGACAAATTGACAACGCAACTTTTTGACAAAAAGACGGATGCAGTATGTGTAAAAGTGCGTATGTATTCGCCGTTAAGTCTCCTACGTGATACATGGTCTCTTTCTAGGGGATTGGATGGTTGCTGAGGCCAAGCCCAGAATGGGGACCTGCTGATTTGACTGTGCGCCAGAATATGAGTAAGAATACGCAACGCACTACGAAACGAAATACTATAAATTATTATCGGGTGTCACGCAGTTATGTGCATAATATTTAGCTACCTTTACTGCACTGCACTACCTTACGTCACGTTATTTGTGGTTGCTTGTTGTTGTAGATCAAGAGTATGGCATGAATTCTGCGTATGGAAATCCAGCATTTTCAACCACAGCTTCCGGGCAAGTTTATCCGCCTGCGTAATGCTGCATCAGTACATAGACATACAAACACACACCTGTACCCGTCCCTTGGCCAAATATGTAATATATGTATGTACGTACAGTATGCGGATTTCTGCTCAATACTCAGGATCAGGACCATCCACTTCGGTGTTTGTTTGTACATACTTGTACACGTACATAAGTGCATAACTGTATGTATTCATCCCATATCGATTCTCTGCCTAGTTTGATTGATTTGGTTGCTTGAGCCTTCGTTCACTGCAAGCTGCTGTGATGTCTCTTGTATACATTGTGTACGTACACCTAATGCTACGTAGCATACGTACATAAGCACGAGAATAGACTTTGTTGTTCCTGTACTCGAGGTCAAGGCTGTTACGTTACGCGCTACCTGGGTTGTGCTTGTTTTATGTGACCATCTCCAGGTGTCTTACTCCACTTTTTGAGCGACGTGCTTGCACAGTACCTAAAATGCTTTTAATTTTGTTTCATACTTTATTATTTGGTTGGTTTCATTGGTTTCTTTCAACCGTGGTATCGAGTTGTATGTGAAAATGTGGGGATGTTTGATACGTACACGTGCTGAAATGGGTCTCGCAAGCATTGACAATCCATCTGCTTTTATCTCTGGAAAAATTTCCCATGTTGTAATTTGATCAACTGGTTAGTAACTTTCAGTGAATGTGTGAAGTTATTGTGCACCGTATTTGTACACATAATATGCGACTGATAGAATAAGTAGGTTTGCCTGGTATAAGCTGTTGTACAGTGTAGCAATCTAGCCGTTCGTCATAAGCGCTATTTGTATTCGAATGCCATTGACATGTCTCTTCATCTTTTTACTAAGAAGAAACGAACTGCATTGGAAATCACACAAAATGACCGCCACCACAGCGGTCAGAACTGAGCAGGTGCTTCTCATAATTTGTAGGTATTCGTCGTTTTGTGCACATTCTTAGTATAACAAGCAGTAGGACAACAGCAAAGCATGTGGCCAATACAATTGCAACCAATTCCTCAACTCTTAGCCCAATCTGTTCGTGAATTGATGGGTATGGTCGCAGTGGTGTTTGCAATTTGCTACTGACACCATCAAGAGCACTATGCCATTGATCCTCCATTGCTATCGTTTCTTTCTTCATCCCTGCTGCAGTTTCAGTGTGTGTCTGTGTCCACAGTGACCGTGCACTTCCAGTGGTGGACGAATAATAGTTTCCAGATCCTTCGATTAGTTCTTCGTCATCAATGTACTCATGGACTTCATCGACAGTAATTACTATTGCGTGGCCGCTGGAATACAGCAACATTATTGGCAGAAAAGATTGTACATTGATCAGAGATAGCTTCATCTTTACGAAACAAAAGCGTGTCGCAAGATGAGCAGAGGGCTCGCTTTGCATATGTACAATGTACGCTCACAGTGCTGCGCGCGATTGGTGAGACCGATGGCAGGCTTATCAGTTCAAATAGAAAGCGCAGCGGGTATGTATAAATCGAAGATGCCCCATCGGCGCCACAATGTCACGACCGATGCACATAGCTCTTTGTTTTTATTGGCATTGGTTGGTAGGCAAAACAAGAACCCTTCTAAACGCTGCACCCAACACATAAAAAGTTGATCAACAATGACGCTGTATTGTTAGAAATTGGCAATGGGCTTGTAATGAGCATTGGCGGATTTGAAATCAAATTTTTGCGGTACGGTGAATAAGTCCTTGTAAGCTGTGTCAGCCTTCCAAATGTCCTCCTCATGTTGACGTTGGCGAGCAACTAAAAGGCAAAGTAAGGTATAGGTTAGGTACCAGGAGGTAGTAATGGCGTCGCTCAGCATACTCAATAGTTCAATAATGCATCGAACAAGGGAAGCGCGGGGTGATTTGGTTCCATCCCTCCCGGGACCAACGTGGTCCTGTTCCTGACGGGACGTCCAGCGCTGTGACCCAAAGGTAACGGGTTCGATTACCGTTGGATCCAACCAAGTTCCCTTCCCTCTCCGCGTTGTCAAACGAAAATGTATGGAATGCGTCAAATCAGGCAGGTTACAAGTATTAGGCCAACGTAATCTTACCAAGCTTTTTTCTTTCTTCCAAATCGCTCGGACCCCATTTTTTATTTGGAGTAATGAGCCACGTCAATGTCTGCAGTGCAAAGAATTACACTTTCATTTCAACGTTTGTACTGTATAGTAAAAAAGGTTCTATACAGCATTAAGCATACTCGGTTATTGTCGCAGAGCACAAGAAGAAAGTAGCCGATGGCTATTGCTGGTATCCAAAAGACGCAAAAGGCCGCCATGCCCCATCCGATGCCATCTCCCCAACCTGGGTACACATAACTTCCGTACGTTGTCGGTACATAGCCAACCCAATTGAATATCAGAACACCCTAAAAGGACATCAGACAAACCGAAGAACTCCGTTTTCCATTTAAATTCCGATATTCTCCCATCCCACCACCCACTGTGACATTGTATTACCAGCAGTAACACTGGAGACAGCAAAACCCAATTGCCCCACCAGTACGGGTTAATGGGATATCCGCAGAATTTCCAGAATTTGTTCGGAGGCAACCCGAGCATGAGGCGAACGTCAGAGATGAACCTCCTGATTCCATACACCCAGCTGACCATACAAATTTCAGATAGACATGCCATAACCAGCGGCCAACCACCAGCAAAAGTGTCCATAAGATTCAATATGTACGGTCCACCCTGCGCAGAGAAAAAAACTGCACTAGTAGCTTCAAACCAACCGGCAAAAAAGTATTAGCAATAGCAGTCATAGGTCAGTTGTTACAGGGCAGGTAAGAATTATTCCAACAGCGAAGGAGACGAAACAAACTCCAGCCACCACCCACACTTTCCTCCGCCATGGTCTAAGCGATGGCCACTGGTCAATGATGCAAGTGATCACAACTTCTACAATCACCAACTGAAACCGGGCACCGATTAGTTGCGTTGCCTCCATCCATATTATTTGACGAAAGACGATGATCACTGAGTTCAAGAAAAGCAGAAGTGTTTACCTGGCTGTCAATGCCTAGCAGAATGAGCATGAAGAAAAAGAGGACGGCCCAGACGGGAGAAGCCGGCAGACGCGTGAGGGCATCTGGATATGCGACAAAGGCCAAGGTGGGTCCGGTCTCCGCCAGCTGCTCCACTGGTTGATTCACAATTCCAGAGACGAAACCGAGGATGGAGAAAATGGCGAAGCCCGCGAAAATACTCGTCAAACAGTTGCCTATCACTACGATCAGAGTATCCCTGTAAAACACACCGACCAACATCTTCACCCCCTCCAAGTAGTCTAAGCTGGCCGGTCTGGCCACCACAGCTATGTACTCCCTCCCTCCCTCCGGCGCCTCCCAGTGGCCACAGCCGCCAAGGCAGTGGGGGTGGGTGGCTGCGGCCACGAAACAGTGCCTTTATGGCCGTGGTCGCTATTGTCTGGCTGAGCTAAGTTGGCAGTGTACATAAGTCACCAGTCAACCCCGCGTGCGACGCTTTAGTAGTTCTTGGTCACTTCTTTGTCAGAGACATTCAGAGACATTTAGTAGCAGCGTAGTAGCGAGAACAGACAATCGCTGGGCAACGGTCAACAAGATCGATTTTCCTTCATTATGTACGTAACTGCCAACACAGGTCAGCGACACAATACGTACAATAATGGCGCACTGAGAGATATGTAGAAAGCAGTAAACAGTTTGCAACCGATAAAGTGCAGAAAAGCTGACATTAATGAACCTGAGCAAATTGTTGTGGAATTTATTGTATCCAGCTAGCGTTGTCAAGCCTCCACCGCCCAAGCTGAGCGAGAAGAAGATTTGCACTGCTGCGTCTCCCCACACCTGCAACATTGCGGCGAACAATATCTATCATTTACAGTACTCTAGTGAAGCCTTTTACTTGTCCATTTACTCTAGCGAGCGACGATGAAATAATTGAATTCGGTCACAATCGGATAGCACCCACGCACTACTGTATACAGTTTAGCCAAAAGTTTAGCTTACACTGGCTTGTGTCAATTTTGACATCTTCGGAATCATGTAGAACTTGATGCCTTCGATAGCATTGGGCAAAGTGACACCGCGAATCAACAGAGCAAACAGAAGGACAAAAGGAAACGTGGCAGTAAACCACACCACCTAAAGAATACAGGATCAAAACCGTACGGTACAGTAGCAGTTTTAGGAAGTGTATTTGTAGTACGTAGTCCCATACGTTTTTCGTTCACCTTGCCAGATGACTTTACTCCGTGCATAAGACACAGAAATACTAAAATCCAGCCACCAAATAGCGCCAGCACCAGCTCCCAATTTGGCACGCCCAAAATTGACAGGTCACTGCTCAGCTTCAACACCCGGTTGCTACAAACACAAAGCTTACAGCAATAATAAAGCTGATTATGTATCTTTCGACTATAATGTGCAGTTCAATACACTACAGAACAATATGTAGGAACGGGGTCTACGTAGGTATATGTGTTGATTTGACTACTAGTACTTCAAGTATTCGTTGGCTGGTTGTGACCGATTTCCAGTACTGTTGTTAATGTTAGTGATGTGGTTCAGCATGGAACTATTATACATGGAAACGTTGTGGCAGACCCCCAGATAGTAGACTGTGCTGCCGTTACAAGTCGTTGCAACTTTGTCATCATAGCAATCTTTAAAGACAATTTTTGACTATGAATATGCCTTTTCGAAAAAGTATTATAATATGCACGTTCAAACGTCTATATACTGTTGTGCCTACATTCTGTATTCCACCCATTGTTACAGCCGGACCATGGAAGATGACTCGTAAAGGAAGCACCCAGATAGTATCTGGAACAAGAATAAAACGACTTTCCATAACTTATTCCTTTCCTGTAATATCGACGACGCCAGTATCGCTTTACAGTGCCCATGCAATAATCATGTTGTAGTAGATGCCAGTCATGAACGCGATGGAGATCATTGTGTAGCCAATTCCTATAACAAGCCAATCCCTATAATACATACATAGTTATTCCTAAACTGTTCGTCAATATATCAACAATATAACAATACACCACAAGCTGTACATAGGTAATTGTAAAACCTGTAATTATACCTGTAAAAATGGGGCACATCCTTCTATACATAATATGAGGAGCCAACCCAGAGTACTGTCCAATAGCCAACTCCAAGAAGAATGTTGGCAAACCAGCGAACAGAATCATGATGACATATGGCACGAGAAAAGCCGCTCCACCACTTCGACCACATAAATATGGAAACCTGCATTGTTGTGTCACATTTGGATTGGATGACATACAAATCAAGCTGATGAAGCTGCATACTACAGTACATTACATACCAACCAGAACCAATGCAGCACAAGCAAAAGAGAAACGTATCGAACCTCCAGATGTTTCCGAGCCCCACTGCGTAACCAAGGCAAGACAAAATAAAGTCAATCTGGCCACCCCATTTGTCCTTGGTTGCAACTCTTTCGTCATCGTATACTGCATCATTTTTGTCTGCATCAAATGAAACGGTGCCTGCGTTCTTTTCAGGCGCTACGCTAGCCATGCTGATAAGATTGATAACAGAAGATTGAATAGTGCAAATCCAGGTATTCTCGATGATACTTTGAAAGCTAGAGGCGTGGAACAAAGTTGAGTAAAAGCCCTTTAGAATTATACAGTATCTGTGTACCACTGAGTATGTACGTACCTAATTTATGTATTAGTCAGCCATGTCTTTGTTTACGCACCTCTTCATTTTTATTGCACACAGGCCAAACATTTTGGTATAACAGGGCATACAGTAAAAGTGTTGTTGTGATGTTATCACATCTTCACACACCCTATTATCATGCTTTGTAAGCCATACAGTGACAATGCAGAGCATGTGTTCGTACGAGTGTACGTACAGTATCCTGTATCAGCTACATACCAGGTGTTATTTATGATTTTGACCTCAAAAGTGCTCATAACTTTGGAATTTTAATTCAAAAAGCATGCGTGAAAATGCAAAGATGTGCTGCAGCCTCTCCCTCTCCACATGTTTTGTGCTGTTGGCCGCGGATTGACCCAACGCATCGAACAAAAATATTCAGTTTGAGTGCTGGGTGTGAATTATTTGCAAACACTCTTGAAAAGAAGAAAGAGGGACGTGTAAAGGTAAAGTGGGTGTCGGTGGATGAGAGAAAGGCGTCGAGACAGTTGGTTCCTATTGTCTTTGTAAAACACGCCACTGGAAACAGAGAGAATAGAGAGAAAAGCGTGCATACTAATGATGAGGAACAGTTCGTGGTAAGTACTAAGTACAGGGTGTCTCACGTAGACCTCCCTAACGATCGAGCCTTATAACTTCCGTACTACAGTAGATATCAAGCTGAAATTTTGTCCCCAGAGACCAAAGAAATTACCATCCTTTGTGACAAAATTTGAGCCAGATAGTCCTACAGCGAGCGAAATTACAGGCTTGGAAATTTTGGACCCTGTTTTATCATTTTCCGCACTGAACATGGTTTTGAGATTAGAATCTTCTGCTCACCATGGTCAAGAAGCTTATCCAACATGGCAATTATGGAGGAACAACAATGGCTGAACGTCATCACAGTGCGGAACACAAAGGATTCAAAAATACAGGCGATTTACCGCGCAATGCAGCGTTCAAGGAGCTGTTGAGGTCAATAGTGGCACCACTGATTTCAAAGTGTTGAAAAACATGGTCGCAACTTTGCAAGCTCGTAATTTCATCCCTAGGTAACCTATTTGGCTCAAATTTTGCCACAAAGTATGGTATATTCTTGGGTTTCTGGGGACAAAATTTCAGCTTGTTACCTACTGTAATACGGAAGTTATTAGGCTGAGTCATTAGGGAGGTCTACGTGAGACACCCTGTACATACGGTGCGTACTCTCATATGTGATCTGACCACAGGCCGGGCAGGTTGGCATGCGAACGCTATAGTCTGTCCAGAATAAGTTGGCAGTTCCACTGGTGAGTTTTGCGTTTCTCGTTTTGCGATCGCCATAACCGCGCAGTAGATGCAGTACGTAGGAACCCATTGTATTCCCACCTCTGTTTCTGTGTCAAGTTATAAACATGTTATCCTCTGCGTGATTTTTCCCTTTCAACCCAATTCTTTGGTGCGTGTCCCTAATCCTTCCTCCGCGCTTCCTTCTGTTCCGCTTTGCTTGTGCTGATCTTTCTTTCTTCGTTTCTTTTTTTATCGGTGCTCCGGTGTGCTGTGCGCAGCTGAGAAGACAGTAGCGGGACAGCGTGCAAGTCCAACTGCCAACTTATTCTGGACAGACTATAATCCCCGATGGCTTCTTCGGCGTCAAGTGGTCGCCAATTGAATCAGGCGAGGGGAGAGGAGAAGTCTGTCCCTGCTATTGTTCGAGGACCTCCCGTCGGGGTCTTTTGGGGCTTGTCGCTTTTGCCGCCTCGCGTGCGAAGCCCTATTGTTTGCACGCGTCGCAGCGAAAAGTCATTTGGCTTTTCCCGATTCGAAGAGAGGATTTACAGATCGCGCCCAGCAGTCAGTAAAAGCTGGCCGGGCAAGAGTGTAGTCTATCAGATGGAAAGAGTGCATCTTGTTCCTGCCAAATCCCCCGCAGGCCCTCAATCACTCTGCTTCCAATCCTATCGGACTGCGCCATCTGCAGTGCAGCGATGATTGAGGCGCAGAAATTACACCAATACCCAACTCCATACATGCAACACAAATCTACAGGTTTGGAGTACGGTGAACGTAGTTCCTACCGGTACGGTGCCATTGCCATGCCAATACCCTACGTACACGCACGTAGCCAAACATAGCACACATTGTGCAGATGACCAGACCACGAATTTTGATATGTACACACTATTCTACCTTACTATTCCGTACAGTATACGTATACGTACATACATGTAGGTACATATTACATACATGTATGTACATAGAATACTGATAGTATAGTATAGTAAGGCACGGCAGAGGTGTCAGTCTGGATTTCTGAGGGTGTATCGCTTGGTCATTACAGTGACTGACCAATGACCAAGTTTCAGCCATGGGCAATTCGATCAGCAGTAATTGATACCTCAAACGAGGCCCCGCTGGAATTTGGTGCATAAATCCTGCGAATTATGGTCGCTCTCTCACTGCCCAGTGTCCACCTCTTGCCCCAAATGCAGAACCGACCTGCATGCATAAACATTATAAACATGGTGGAGGGGAGGCAGATATTACTTATCCATTCACTATATCCACAAAGTCATCGCCTAACCGACAGTGCATAGGAAGGAGGAATGCAGTGTGGTGTCAAGAGCAGCACCGCGAGAGATACATACATACGTACGTACATACAATGCTTGTCCTTGTACAGGCTGCTAAAAACCGGCGGACTCGGAGTCGGAATTTGATTTACTGATGAGGGCGATAGATAGATACATAAAATGGAAATAGAATTGCATCAAAAATTACTAGGGAAATATTTTCGGACGGTTGACCTCGCTCAAACAATGCTGCTGCCCACTTCGATCCCAGCTAATGTTCTCAGATTCTCAGTCACGAGGATTTTCTATGATAAGCTAAAGCTTTTTGACGGCAAGGACAGATCTGTCTTTAGCCTGCGCTGCTAATCACACTAATTAGCACACGACTGCGCTGATGCACTGACTCAAGGAGTCTGATGTCTTCTGGTCCCAACTGACAATGTGACTCACTCATTTTGTCGTTGCGTTCCCGTCTGGTTTGTCGAGAAAATAACAGATGATGCCTTTTTATCGCAAAAATGACAAAACATTTCCTCTCTCCTGACCCAAACTTCAGCAGATTCTTATCAATGGACGGCGAAAACTTCTTAGACAATTCTTCGATTTTATCTCTTCGCCAAAACAAAACCACCGACGAAACACAAGAAACGAAAGAACTTTTGAAACGTGAAATTTAGGTTACTAATCTTTCAAAGTAACATCAAATCTTGGTTTCCTATCCACGCCGCCAGACTTATACAAAGGGGCGAGGTGGCGCGCGCGTAGCTCCTGGGAGCAAGGTTCCACCAATCATCTGCTTTCGTTTCGTAAACCCCGCCTCCTCCTGCGCACTTTTTCCTTCTCGCGAGCGAGCGCAGCGACTACGCGCAGAATCGAAATAAAGAAGTGGTCCGATGTGTTTTTCGTGGCCTACTGGTGGTGGTAACCTGTTCTCGACCGATGCTTGGACTCATGCGGCTTGCCTCCTCCATGCGTTCTCGCTAACCACCTGCCATTATAAATTAGTAAATTTGTCAGCATAGCCGAGGCAGACAGGGGGTATTTTTGAGGGCTTTCAGAGTTGAAATTTACGACAGCGCGAGAATCGTGCTCGTTCCGTCGTCGTCTCCAGGCTGTCTGCGATGATGCCGACCATGCAAAGGCTGCTACTTTGTCTGCTTTACTGGACTTCTGCCATTACTGAGGCGAATGTATTGGCTCAACAAAGGACAAATTCCCTACTCTTCCCTGAAAATCAGCGTGATCATTTGACTGCAGCAGAAGTAGTAGAAGAAGACAATCTTAGAACTTCGGATCGCTGGCGATCTGCTGAGACTGTAACATCGGGGAAACAGATGCAAACTACGAGTAGCAGCGACAACAGAGAGCGCAGACTTCCAGATGCTATTATTATTGGAGTAAAAAAGGGCGGAACTCGAGCTCTGCTTGAAATACTAAGGCTCAATCCTATCGTCAAAGCGCCCGGTCCGGAAATCCACTTTTTCGATCGGCACTACGACAGAGGATTCGAGTGGTACAGGTAAGGGCATCCAATGTGAACATTTTTAACGCAAACTTGCTTTACTGGTCGTCGGCATACATTTGCTCATACCAGCATACATACATATACATACATTATGTACAGTAGATAGCAAGAGGCGAATATCAAATAAAAAATGGCTTGGGGTAATTATGTACGTTACGGTGGGTGCCTGAGTGGGAGGATCGGTTTTTATTGCGAAACCATTGTCTTCTCTCTTAATCGCCGGAGTCTCAATCTATGTTCGTCATCTCGGCGTCTTTGGCGCGATGGGCTTGAAAAGTGACCCGGATGGCAGACTGTGCGGTGTGGCGTAGAATAGCCGGACTGAAGCGCAGACGCAGCGCTTTATTGGGCCAGCGTCTATCGGCGTCTTTGGATTATACGGCCAGACCAACCGGACCGGATTACGGTCTAATCGCCTGTAATGGTTTTGTTTGGCGCATCTTTCGCTTGGATACGCAGGCATACACGGCGGCCCCCGTGATTTGCGCCCTGGGGGCGTTTAGTGGTTTGGGGTGGTGTGGGATTCAGAGGATTGTCGCATCCCTTCTTTTCCGACAAACTGCGTTTGCCTCGGATCCCAGCTGCTGCTCTGCCCAACGCGGCCTCTCTCCTCCTTTGTTCAAACGCGTTGCTCCAGCAGAAGTAGTTTTTTCCGGCACATTGCACCAGAAAGATCTAGGGGAAGCCTTCTTTCGGCACGCCACCACCGAATATTTTCCTCGGATTTTTCACCTTGTACGTATGTACGTACGTATATAGCACGTTATAGTACGTACCTAGCGAACGGCATGCGTTAGGCAGGAGTGCGATTGGCAATGATGAGAGTTAGGGTGCTTCTGTTGATTACGGCGGGCTCCCCAATCGCGTTGCTGTCTGTGCAATGATGTTTTCCTTAGCATTGCCAAATGCCGAACCAGGGCTCATCAAATTTTTTATCAACCAGCCCGTGCGCCGCCCCAGCCTAAAAAGAGACTGTTGATTGCGTGCTAGATATTAGCTGTTCAGTGGGCGATTCTGATCGAAAAACACTTTGATTTATGCGCTCCACTGAGATACAGTATGGGACTGAGGAGAGAGAGGATGGGATGGGGGATGTTTTCTCTGCTATGCATATGCTCGTTAATTCCCGTGAATTTGCGCCTTTCTCCCTAACGTCCCTCAACGTGCGGCCCTTTATTGCGCCACTGAGTCTGAGTTGTCGCTTCCACAAACACAAGGGGATAGAGCAGTTTGCGCTGTTGAAAATGACCAAAATGAAGTGCTGCCGTCGGCAAGATTAATTTTGTCAGAGCGCAGTGCCATTGCTCATCTTTGCCCATTCGCTGGGGAAAAACATAGGCGTCTTAGGACATACCGTATTTTTGGGTGTATAGCCCCATTACAAAATCGAGAGGTCTGATGGGGGGTTATACACGGGGGGGGGGGGGGGATATACACTGGGGGGGGGGGGGGGGGGGGGGGGATATACATGGGACAAAATTTATGTTTTTGAGAGGTGTGTAGAGGCATGTTTTTGAGGTCAAAAGTACGTGTTTTAGGGCATAATCGCGGTCAAAACAGGGTTATTCTAGTATTAGACATGCTCAGCTAAGCTTATAGGCATGGTAGCATGTTGTAGGAGTAGCTATAGCTAGCTTATGACCAGCTTACATAGGTAGGTTAGGTACCTTCCAGTACATGGGGGGTTATACACCAGGGGGGATATACATAGGACAAAATTTATGTTTTGCCAATGGGGGGTTATACACTGGGGGATATACTCAGGGGGATATACACCCAAAAATACGGTAACATAAAGCACATGCTGCATCAGCAGCTGGGTTTGACACCGTCCACTGAATGCAGACAGCCAATATGAACGAAAGCGGAAGGCAACGACATATTATGAGCTTTGCGAATGGTCATTCATCGCTTGTGGGGCGGCGAACCAAAGAGTCGAACCAGTGTACATTATAAGGCCATTCTGTGTGTCTGATTGATCATTACAAATAATTCGCATTTTCTTTCAGCTACGTAGTACGTACGTACGTAGACGGGCAGTTACGCAGATGACCGTGTGAAGAAAACCTGAAGCAATTGTATGCACTGCACAGATGTCCTCTGTAGATTTCCCACGCGGCCATGTGTTCATGTTGTCACAATTGTCGGTTTTTCAAACCTCAAAAATTTCTTGAGAGTAAGGGAAGGACGATGTGGTAGCACATGTCTGTACGTAGTTCTTAATACACGGAATGAAGAGTTGGAGAAACGGGGACGCGGGAAACTCTTGAGAAGTTTTCTTCTCTCTGAAATGGCCGACCGGCGTCATTCCGTCTCTCTGCTGTGTCCCTTTCCTTTATTCTCCGAATTTTAGGCTAATGCCGTAATCCTGAGTGTCCCATTTCAGTGGGCTAATGGCCCATTACGTCTGCGGGTTTAGTGGCCAAAAACAACACCTCCTTTGTCGATGTCGTATTGCACACAAATCAATCCCCTCTTCTGATCCTTTCTGCAAACACGAGGCAAGCTGCCGCCGATGCTGGTAGCGGCGCAGAAGAAGGAGCCTTTATGTACAGTATGTGTGCGTACTTACGTATGTACAGGGTCAAACATGGAGCAGTCCTTTGCCTCCCAAGCAGAAAATTTCTGAGCACCACCTTTTCTCGCATTTGCACAATGGCTCAAACACTCGACAAACTTTTTGCGCAAAAGCCCTTGGCATAGCCAACCAACCAAGACCAGCTTTTCCCGCGGCACAACACAAACACAGAATAAAGCGCCTTTCCCCATCTGTTCCAGAAGTCGATGGGGCATGATCTGTGGTTACTGTCACTCAAAGCAGGGCATAAGTGACATCATGTGCGTGTCTTAGGCATAGGTCCCAAAGGAACCCGCCACTGCCACCTGCCCTTTCCTGCTCTTGCGTCCCGCTTCTTTTTGAGCAGCACGCATTTCTGCCGTGAACCAACAGTATGTATGTATACGAACCCAGTGATATGTGTGTTGTGTGATGAATGACGGGGTTGGACTGTTGACGGCTGCGAGACCAAGTGGACAGCGAAAAGCCAGGAGTTCGCCTTCACGCTACACAGAATATAATAGCTGGAAGGTCTCCTTGGCAGCTATGGCTTTTATGGATTAGCGGGGAGCGGCGTAATTAGGCGAGGGGGACTGCGCATGCCTTCTCATATTGATTTGTTGTTGTGCCGCAACTTCTCATTAGTGAAACTGAGAGCTCAGTTGTTTCCAGCTTCGGCAACCGTGGGTATGCCGATATGCCAGGGAACTGCGAAAACAGGATACGACCGGCCTGCTTGATCTACACCTCGTCCGCATCCCTCAGTACGGAATCAAACAGACTACGTACTTACTTCCTTTTACATACATACACCCAACATGTTTCAGCGTAAGCGGTGAAGTTGAAGGGAGAGTCCCGTCAGCCACTCAGCTGAGTGCCTCGTCCGATCTCATGTTACGGCCAACAAAATGGTCGTCCGACACTCAACATTGAGCTTCACACGCCTTGATTAGCATAATGTCAGCTGTACATTGCGTTTCATCAAGCTTGAAAACTCATACCAACGACTACGTAGAGGGGCTGGCAGTTTCAGTATGTACACGCTTGGCTGAGTCGTTTCTCTTTGTGCGTTGACAAGCAAGCTACTGATTAGCAAGTCGATTACATTCTGAATATCCAATGAGAAAATACGAAAAGGCAAGCAACGGGCAAAAGGCTGCGAAACTCGTAGACTTCCTGCATCCTGAAATGCCTATTGTTACTGAAGGAGGGACTGTTTTTACTGAAGGCGATATATTGCGTGCATGTGCCCGTAACACTTGTAATCCTCAGATAAAATCGGCTGCCAGTATGGCGACGCTAATAAAATTGTCCGCCGCTGTGTACAGTAGTCTGCGGCTGGCTACGAATGCAAAAAATGTGAAGATTTGGCGGTGCGCAACCTTGGATTTTACATGTGATCGTTGGCGCAGGTATTGTACGTACGTACATTGTGTACTGTACTGTACATACGTATGGCATAAACCCGATTTTCGGCCGCCGAAGGCTGGCATTCGTTTAGTTTCGAAAATCCTTTTGCAGTAAGTGGCAAGTCTGCAAAGTCGTAAAAGAAAAGAGGGGACTATTTTCTACACTTCTGACAACATCGGGGGCGAAGATACTGCCGTCGGAGCAAATATCTTTTGCTCCTGCCGCTCACTCGTCAACAGAAGGTCGAAGTGAACACGATGGGGGGTTGGGTGGTTTGGACTTGGGGGACACTTCTGATAGGACAATATCTGAACGTGTTTCAGTCGTGCCTAAATAATTTGCTGAGCAAAAGCAGTAGCAAAGAGCACTTTCATTATTACATGCCTGTCAGATTCGTTGCGACGGCAGAAAAGACACTCCTTCCTACTCTTCATCAAGTAAAACTTCCATTTGCCGACATTCTTTTCAATAAACGCAGTTAGCTAACAGCATTTCCATTCGCTCGGACATTCAAGGAAGCTAATGGCTTATCTTGAAAAGCAGACCAAGAGCCTTTTCAGGCTAAAGCAAAGTAGATAGGTGATATATGAATGCAATGGCGCCTCCCCAACTCCTCAAGAAACTCAATTATATCCGGGGGTGGTACGAAAAGTATTGTCTGACGCATGGCATATATAACATGCAGAGTTGAGCCATTTCGAGCATATCTGTGAACGTAATGTGAGAAAATACACTCGTAATAATTATTATACCCAATTTTATTCGTGTATTGCTATGAAAGGTGGGAAAATTTTGAGAGCTTTGGAGGGATCGGCTATTCCCTTTCACAACCCAAAAATTGTAATCTTAGGTTGAGATGAGCAAGAAAAGGGAGAGTTACATAATATTATTTACTTAAAGCACCATTGCAAGACTACTTTACTGACGCACAACACAAATACAGTACAAATACAAATACAGTACGTACGTTGAAAAATGTGATAAAAAAAACTAACAAATAGGAAGTCGCTCGCCGTTCGTTGGCCACAGATCGCTGGTCAATCTTAAACTATAAACCAACATCTTGGTCACCTCTTGCAAATTTTGACCAGTGATGACAGGTAGTATTGGTGGCATGCATGTTGCAGGAAGCAGATGCCTCCGGTGAAATCAGAGCAGCTTCTGCTGGAGAAGACTCCAAGTTACTTTGTGACAAGAGCGGCGCCGGAGCGCGTATTCAAGATGAATCCTTCAATCAAGCTGCTGGTGGTCGTCAGAGATCCAGTCACCAGAGCCATCTCAGGTATGTACATGGGTTACTTACAGTGCCATTGCCATGTTAGCTTATGTATACCGTATGCCTGTCATGCTTACAGATAACGGTCTGGTTTAAGTTAGTGAAGCATTATTTTGAAGCTTTCCATTTCCACACCTGGAATGAGACATGCAATGTAACATATCCCAGTAATAGGTACCTAGCTAATGTGTATTCCCACGAACGCAGCTCGCTCACTAGCTTAGTCTGGCCACTAAGAGTTCGCTATGGAGCTCATGTCGTACTGCGTAACATGGAAGACAAATGCGGATTTATGTCCATGCTTCACGTTCTCCTATTCTGCAGTAATGCAAACTACACAAGACGACTTCAGTTTCATAGCGAACATAAGGAGGGGTGAGCAGGGAACGCTGCCCGCCCAGTAGGGAAGCAGTTTATAGAGTTGCCCAGCTAACGCTGGCTTGCTGCTGTGCTGTTCCAATGCTTTCTGCTTCCGGTTCAGTCGCTTTTCCGCAGTTATTGAGTGTTCTGCTCCTTGCATTGGAGTACATACAATACATATGTTATGTACTTGGATGATGCAGCCATTCGTAGCCATGACAGTACATACACTTACTTGCCTTTACCAAGGTACGTATGTACCTACCTACACTTCATGGTTACATAGATGCAAACGCACAGGTTACGTACACATTTACAATAGGTAGCAGCTCAAGAGGAACGCGGTAATTACGTGTGTCATTGATCACTTTAGATTATACTCAGACGGCGAGCAAGCGTCCGGGAATGCCCAGCTTTCAACGCATGGCGTTCACTTCGAGCAATCTCAGCAGCTCCGGAGATGAGGACGCTGTGGTGAACAGATCGTGGGGAGCGGTGAAGATCGGACTGTATCATCGCCATGTCAAGCGATGGCTCTCCTACTTTCCTCGCAGTCAAATGCATTTTGTGCACGGCGAGAAGCTGGTATCGGATCCGACGGCAGAAGTGGGGCTGGTGGAAGACTTTCTGAGCATTCCTCGCTTCATCCGTCCATCTCACTTCGTCTTCAGTCCCAACAAACGATTTCCTTGCCTTCTCAAACAGGTACCGGCGACCATAGCCGGTGAATCAGCGGCAGCAAAGTCCGCCAGTACAAGACCGAAGCCACATTGCCTTGGAAAGACCAAAGGCAGGACGCATCCGAACATAGACTCTGTGGTGCTCGATCGACTACGCGCCTTCTACACGCCACACAATGATAAATTCTACCAGCTGGTCGGCAGGGACTTCAAGTGGTGACGACTATCGGTTGTACTGTAGCTGAAGGCAACGTTCATAAGAGATGGCCGCTGGGTGGCATCATGCTCAATTACCACAACAGACGATCGCTAGAGATGTCAGAGAATTTACGTTTACCTGTTCATGCGTGCTACATTACGAGAGAACCAATTTTCTAGTCAAAGATCTCAACCCAGTTTTGTTTGGGTATACTGTAGCTGAATCATATAATGATATTCAAAAACGCATTTTGTACGTGTACACTACTGATTCATTTCACAAAACCTACATAATCTAAAATAAAGGTGACTCATTTCAGTATATAGGTACACCTTTTTGCAGGCATATGGCATGTAACTAATTTCTGTTTTTCATCTGAACAGTAATACAATACTTTGATTATTGTCAATACAGCATACGTACATATAGTACGTCTCACATCGCACCTTCCATAATGCAACATTGGTCACCATTTGGCATTTACATCGCTTCGTAAGGCCTGTCCAGTACGTGATTCTTATTTACGAATTTTGTGACCCATCATGCTAGACTATTTGTACGCCAAATATTAGTCTACATCACATCAAACACCGTATACCTATCAGGGCCCGAACGACCAGTGTCTCTCGCGGTAACCCAAGCTAACCTCCTCAAATGTTGTTTTCATGCTGGTGTGAGAAAACGCCTGTAGCTGTCGTGTTTGCTAGCGCACTTGACACGATGGTGAAGTGCTTTGGGGCTGTTGCTCTTATTTGGTCTCTCGACCAATCGAGTCTATTGCTGGCTAGGGCGATCTGACCAGTACATAAAGCTGTGTCCCGCAAAATGGAAAGGCAGATGTCCGTGTTTTTCTCCAATGTTCAAGATTTCTTGACTCCGCAGGAGGGCGAAGGAGGACACATCAAACGCAGAGGAGAGCCCTGCTGGCAAAATAGGATCCCCTTTCGCCACCATTACTACATACGTACTGACATACTACGCATTCGCCGCTTTTGTTCAGCTGGTGATGGCTCGTCGTCCATTTTCGTTCCAAGAGGTCACCGCTCATCTGTAATCAAGAATACAAATCGTGCAACACCTGCGCCTCCGGTCGCCGGATTCCTTGCGACGTTGATTTTGATTCCCTGTGCAGTTGGCTAATTAACGGTTTGCGAGCTACAACGCCGTTTGACACGGCATCTGTTGGCTAAGTAATACGTATGTACGTACTACGCTACGTAACTGCTCGCTCAGGGCTCGACAAATTTTTCGATTGGCAAATAAAAATAGGCGGAGCCAAAATGCGCTGCAACTTCTCAAAATGTAACGAAATTTAAAAGTTCACTCCAGTTTGCTACAAACTCCGGTAGAAGGCGCTGCAACACGTGAGCCATCTTACGGCCAATGAAGTGCGAAACGGCGAAGAGAGAGGGAGGGAGCTGTAAATTAGCACCTCCCATACGACCTGCTGCATAGCATACGTAATCCCTCCAACAAGGCCAAGACAAAGTGCCTTTGGCGGCTGTCACCGGCCAAAAGAGACAACCGGCAGATATACGTACAGTATGTAATAGGCTGGCATAGCGGTGCCGGTGTGGAGTGGATACATTGTTGTTGTCCTCTAAGCGCGAATGAGTTGTCAATGCCAGTGTTTTACTGCACCCGAAACACTCTCTGACGCTGACAGTATCTTTATCTTACATCGGTCCTGTCCTTTAGGCTGGCCTTCACTCTTCATATTGGCCTGCCTGTTTCATAGAGAGTCTTCGAGTCAATTTTCTCTGGAATTCCCCGAAGACGAGTTGTGAGAGAAGAGAAAGAGAGCTGGAGGAGAGGATTGTCTTCGCCTCGCTTCAGCTTCATCATTATATCCCTGGCTTATCAGAAATTGAATTTTCTCTGGTCTGATAACCTACCCGAGTCAAACTGGACACGCGAGAAAACATCTCGACAACTGTGTGTCCGGAAAAACAACTGTGCGCGCCTTTTCAACTGCAAGCGTTCTGAGTTCGCAGAGGAGCACAGTGCTCATTCGAAGGTGACTAAGTAACTTTATCGACAAATTCCTTCGGAGTTGAACCAAACTGCTGAAACATTATGTCACCGAGCGCGAAGCGGCATTTATTTGCTGTTGTTTCGATGCCTTGCGGATTGATGCTAGCCTTGTGTGCCAGTTTGACGCTGATCTCCCTACTGAAGCAGAACAATGTAATGAAACGACGGGAAGCTGCCGCAGTGCGGGATGAGTGGATAAGAAGAAGCGAAGCCTTCGTAGAGGCGGCATCGTCAGCTACAACTGCGGAAGCGCCAACGGCAGCTGTCAAAAGACTTCCCGACGCTTTGATCATCGGCGTCAAAAAGGCGGGAACTCGCGCCCTACTCGAATATCTCCGGTTACACCCGGATGTGCAAGCTCCCGGCCCGGAAATACACTTCTTCGATCGCCACTACAGCAGGGGCTTGGAGTGGTACAGGTAAGTAGACCGCACAACGAACAGACCAATAAAAATTTTTATAATTAGTTGCTTGCCACTTTGCTTTGCCGAAATCGTCGCAGCAACTATTCGCCGCAGAGGCTTTTTCCTACTGGACTGCGTGCGTCACAGTCATTGCGGCGAGTTTTGCAAGCAAAGTGGCGTAGGATTGTACCTTGTAGCTTCGGATGCGGGCCGGATAATGGTACTGTAGTACTTATACCCCGTAAACTGTAGCATTGGATATTTTTGTCCATTTTTCTTATTGAAAACTTCAAAGTGCAATCCATCAATTTTGACTATTTCGACCTGTTTTTACAGTCGTAATACTCAGTTTTTTTGAATGCTTCATGGGAGTTTTCTCAGTTTTTCTGACCAATTCATTTTGAAGGTTTCCCAATTATATGATTTGTGAATTCATTTTTTGAAGGCTTCATTCGGTACCAATGAAACTCGGACGTCAAGTGCGGACAGAAGATTGTGTCAACTTGAATTTTGAACTTTGACAAATCATAAAAGTTGACTATTTCGCCATAACGAAAGGAATGAGATATTCAAATTTTGACTAGTGCAAAATTGTAAAAATGAAACATTCAAAATGTCCTAGTCACTACTCCCCTTGATTGAAATTGATGAATTCATCAAAATCAAGACGTGAAACTGTCAAAGCCAAAATTGAATAGTTCAAGGTGCGACGATTTACGGGATACGTATACTGTACGAGCGAACAACAAAATTCCCGCACACTTATTTATCAACGCAATGCCTGCCTGTCCTGTTGCACCTGATTGATCGACCAGCGGCCGAGCCTGATGGTCGCCACATGTGAGTTGTGCATCAAACTTTCGCATCTGTATCAAATTGCCCGAGAAGTTCACGTTTTCTCTAACCGCGCCTGATTGTGATGGATCGGCGAGCAATCGTTGCCTGTATTCTTGGTCTGATTCATGAGTTGGCAGGTGCCGCTGTGCTGGCACGAAGAAAACGCGTACATTCAGGAGCAGTTTGGCTGTGAAGCAGGCTGTTCGCTTTTCGCCTACTGTATGTGCGTTGTGCGTACATACATACCTAAGTAATTTCTCGGTTATTTCCCTTTCTCCCTCAAGTCCTTTCTTTCCTCCCTCCCCGAAGCCGAAAAGTGGGTTGGGTACAGTATGTGTGCCTATAAAGCTGAAGAATGCAGCAACAACTGATGGACACAGCTGGCGAGTTATCAATCTCAATTCGACAGAGACAGACAAATTGTTCGGAATAATAATCATAAAAGTTTTCTTCGCCGAGGGAGCAAGCTTCGAAAATAAAGCGCGTCGTCCTCGTAAAAACGGCTTCAGCCACCCTCAGCAAGCAGGCTTCGAAATCTAAGGGGCGGCAGCTTTCACCACAAAGAAATAAACAGAAATCTAGTAGAAGTAGCAGCGGTTTGCAATCGTACCCCCGTATCAGAGTATCAGGCCAAGGCAAGGGGCATCCGATCCCTCATCAAGATTTTATGAGCGAGGGCGTTGTGTGTTGACCGGGTGTATGTACATAACATGATAGTATTGCATGCCTCTGATATTGGTCATGTCCTCACGTAAAGTCGGCCATGCGTGTTGAAGGAAGAAGACCTTTGACGCTAGAATTATGTGCAATACGTACAGTAGGTTAACGAGTTTGCCGCGAATTTCTGAATCAAAATGGACCCTTCAAGTTCCACGTCGCGTGGACGCAGTCCATACGTACAGTACAGTAGAGCCTTGAATCTATTTTCGTCTTTTATTAGCTACATTTAGGTTCTTAGCCGTGAGTCAAGTAGCCGTAATGAGCGAGTGCGTATACAGGGTGTCCCGAAATAAACCGGCCACCTTTCCGGGCATGTAACTCTGGAACGACACTTGAGATTTTCATGCGGTTTTTTTTCTTTTAGCCAAGGCTTTAACTGAGATCTGTACAAAATTTGAGCTTCGTACGCCCAGTGGAAGGTGCTCAAACACCTTCATTCTCCGGCGGTCAAAAACGAGGGTTTTTCTAACTGGTAGTGCCGATTTAGTGGTCTATTGTGCATGGGTCCAAGACATAATTAGTCTCGTAATGAAAAAGAAGTCCCAAAATGCTAGGAAATGTGAATCTCACGCAGTAACCCCAATTCCACCATAGCAAACGCATGGAACAGGGTATCTTGAAAAATTAAGGCCGAATTTTTCTCCATACTGAAGAAAAACGTCGATTTTGAACTTCGAGATTCAAACCGTCGTAATTTCCGAAGTATGTGGACCAAATAGCTGAAATTTTGTACAGATCTCAGTTGAAGCCTTGACTACAAAATAAAAAAACCGCATGAAAATCTCAAGTGTCGTTCCAGAGTTACATGCCCGGAAAGGTGGCCGGTTTATTTCGGGACACTCTGTAGTAAGGTGAATGAAAACATGACCATGAGTAAAACAGAAGCTTCCGGCCACAGGCTTTCTCTTCACCTCTAGGCCTTACACAGTGATAAAAGCGCCTGCTGATTCTCATCAAAGGAGAACCGCTTTTAGGAAATAATGGAGTATACAGCTGGAATAGATTGGCAAATTCTCACCCACCCTTTCGATATTCTCCTTTGCCATTCGTCGACTCCGTTGCCTTGCCTTACGCTGCGCTAAAAGGACAGAGGTGCGAATCCCGAAATAACGAGGGAGTACCCAAAAGATTGGCCGTTTCTTCTTTACTGCACCGCTGTGCAATTACCGTATTATTCATACATACGTTCATACCCTGTACGTACTACCGAAAATAGCACGCGTCAATGCGCCGTGGAACTACAACTTACAGGACAGCAACACGTTCACCACAGCACGCTGAGGTCACCGAGGTTATCGCTTAACGATATGTCGGCAACCTTGGTGTTGGGCGGAGATGACAACTTTTTCGAATGTGATAATTACGGCAAAACTTTTTATACTGGCGCAGAAAGCGAAAGGACTCCCGCCCCTTTTTGCACAAAAATTCTGGCCATTCTTCGCCAGCAAAACATATCTCATCAATCACACCATAGGGTCGACCTCGATAATTCTCCACAGGATGCCCAGTGGCAGAAGACAGATCTGTTTTTGTACTGGTTCGTTGTATGCAGCTCGTCTGCCTTGTCGATAAGACAACACCGAGCAAAGAGCAGCGGTACGTATGTAGTGCAACTGCTGCACCAGTATTCCACATGACAACGCCTTTTGCGACCAGTCGCTAATGCTCCCTCCAGCAAAATAGTCACTCATCTCACACATCCATCATCGGGCATGCCAAACCAAAAAACATGAACACGCAGACTACCCACTCACAACCTATTCTTTACGCATTCAAATGAAATTAAGGGGTCGTCGTCGACAGATATTCTTATCTTAATAGGCTCCCTACATACCTACCGCTTGTTCGGTGTTGGCAGATAGAAAAAGTTTACATAACCAACCCATACATAAACAGGTAAAAATACGGTACTGTACAATACATAGGTAACCCTACAACAGACCATGGATCGCGTGTTTCCCTCCGATAGTATTCCTACCTTTACTTTTCAGGAAGCAGATGCCAGCGACATTGCCGGGTCAGTTGTGTTTGGAAAAGACGCCTGCGTACTTTGTACGAAAAGAAGTCCCGGAAAGAGTACACCGGATGTCGACAGAGATTAAGCTCATCATCGTAGTCAGAGATCCAGTCACCAGAGCAATCTCAGGTACTATGTAGGCATAGGCACACGTGAAAAGTACGTGTTATCTACACCTCAGGGCTACTACATGTCCAGCTCGTGCGAAGACATGCTCACATCATCATGCATGTTTCAGATTACACCCAGTCATACAGCAAGGGACGAACGAAGAAGCGCTTTGAGGACA
Organism: Epsilonema sp. ZAB3_2; assembly: GCA_030247985.1. NCBI lineage: Eukaryota > Metazoa > Nematoda > Chromadorea > Desmodorida > Epsilonematidae > Epsilonema > Epsilonema sp. ZAB3_2. The sequence continues at coordinate 37,901 of JASAMW010007244.1, forward strand.
TGCTTTTCCTCAGCGGAGATGGCAAATGCTTTAATCAGCACTGGAGTGCAATACGCATCGGTATTTACATTCGACATTTGCGGAAGTGGCTTCCCTGGTTCCCGCTGTCTCAGTTGCACTTTGTTAGCGGAGAGGAGTTGATCACACATCCAGTGGAGGAAGTCAGAAGGGTGGAACAATTCCTCCGCCTGTCACCCTTCATCTCTCCAACTTTCTTCAGCTTCAATGTCAGTACAACTACCAATAAACGGTTTCCCTGTGTCAAACGCAAGCCTAGCGACCTGAACTTTCGCTGTCTTGGCAAGACTAAAGGCAGGCAGCATCCACAAGTCAGCTCCAAAGTTCTCCAAGATCTCAGGCATTTCTTTCACCCATTCAACCAAGAATTTTTCACCTTGGTGGGACGAGACTTTGGTTGGAATTGGAATAACGCATCCACCACCTGATGCTTAGGAATACCATCCTGCTATTTCAAATGTCTCTTTTTCTTGTAAAAACTTGGCCCAAAAGGGAGAAATGAGACGTACTGTACGTACGACAAAGATCGATCGTATTCCTCACTGCAACGGTTGCGACTTGAGAGTGGGATACGTTGATGCCAAATCGCGGGTGCTAGTCAGTGTGCTGTGATCTGAAAACTGATACGTTGATAAAGATTATTACGTATAACGGTACGTTATGTGTAAAGTACGTACCTACATTATGTGTAGTGAAGAGGCCAGTTCAGGCGAGAAGTAAAATTGTGATTCAGAAGTGTCACTGCCGTACTTCATTCACTTTATTGGTCACACAAGAAAAAAGCATCATGCATTCCCAGCTGCTAGTAATGGTCAGTGAGTGGAGGGGAAGAAAAAGCCTGTTAGTAAGAGGAAAAGCTGCGTGGAAGCCTGAAGATGGTCATGTTAGTTGGGTGAGCGCTTGAATGCGGAGGTTGATGCGTGTGCTGATGCGGGACTGCTGTCGCACGTCCTTGGCCGCCTTGAGCAGTTTCGCCGCTTTCTCCTTCTGCCCAGCCGCCAGCTTCAACTTCGCCAGTTCTATGTAGGCGCACGAGATCAAGTGGTACTCCCGCTTCAGCTCACTTCTCCTGAAAGCAACATAAGCAAGCCATGCATACGTACATGCAGTATTAGCTATATGCCTTTCTTTTGGGATGTACAAGTTTGGGACATACGGGGATCCCGACATATTGGGATGTAGAACGTACTATACTATTTTTGGGATATCAGGGGCTGCTGGCTCCCTTTTCGATAGAAAATGCCTGATTGGGACGCTGTACAAATTTCGCCCAAAATTTGTACCGTCCAAAAATTAGTGCATATTGCTGCGTGTGCATTTACGTATATACAGCCAGAAAAGACAGTGCATGCGTAACTCCAAGCCAAGTAGCGAAGTAGATTGAAAGTGAAGAGCGAAAGCGAAGTATATTTATACCTGGCATATCCTCTCAAAACCGCACAAAAGTCGTACATCCCGGGTCGGTTAAGACAGATTGAAAAATCACAGGCTGTCTATGCGCCGCGTAAAAACAAAGTAAGGCGCGCGCGCGCGTAGACAGTTGCGAAAGAAGAGGACCAAAATTTGGCGCACGTTTCGCAACTGTCTACGCGCGCGCGCCGTACTTTTAGTACGCGGCGCATAGACAGCTATTGGTTTCTTCAAGCTGTCTTCGCCGACCCTGGATGTACTGTACGGTAAGGTACGACTTTTGTTCCGTTTTGAGAGTGGACATCGAAAGAAATCTCGAAATGTTCAAGCCAAAGTATATCAGCGCCTATCTAAGCATCTAACCTATATAAAGTTCGTGCACGACGGGGCCTTTCCAATTACACGAAAGTTAATGGAAACTTTTTTCTGTAATCGCTAATGTAAATGGGCCAAAAGGCCACCTCAGTCCTTAGCAACGTCCAACTTCAATGTTGGTAACACCGCGAATGAAAGAAGCATGACTGAATAGGCTAGTGTAGATGGTAGGAGCATGAAACTGTTCTTCTCCCTGTTCCGGGACGAAGCAATCGGATCCATATGAGAGGACACCGTAGTTGCACCATCTGGAGCTGGACGGGTGGCAAGGGGCCATCAGAGGGCTGCCGCTGTCGCCCGTACAGCCCTGCAACTTTTCCGTTTTCATGCACACTTTGTCCATGCTCAGGCGAAATCGCGGACTCCGCCAATCACGCATACGCAGCCGGCATTGACGCCGCATCAAGGGTTCGGCTTTGCCCCACATAAGCACAGGACTGAATCTAGTCCTGGCATCTCTCGGATTACTGCCCCAGCCGGCCACTAAATACGCAGGAATAGTGTAACTAGGGCTGTTACGGATCTGACCCGGATCCGGATCCATACGGGCATAAATTTTAGCTTAAATTTACATAGTGCATCAAATAAATTTTAATTTTTTTTTAAATTTTGTTTTTAAAAAATTAGTGCATTCCGGATTAAAATTAGTGCATCCAGTGTAAGTTTCACTAGAATGCATGTTTCACTGTGTCTGGTATGTACAGGGTGTCCCATTTGGATATATCATGTCGTTTGGGGTTATAACTTGGGAACCACTAGAGTTAAGGTGCTGAAATTTTTCTTGCAGATACCCAAGAATATGCATAACCTTGTGTAGAAATTTCGTCCCAAAACTCCAATCTGAACATAAGATATTGGTAGCTCAAGTTTCGACCACGAAAATCACAATTTTTTGAATCGCAAGCCTGGTATGTGCAGACGAATTCCTCTGGGATTTTCATCACAACGCTGGTGAATTATGTTGAAACTGTTAAAAATGGCAACATGAGATTCCAGAGGAGACAACAATGCACAGGGCTGCTCCTTTCTTCATTCATTGCTAGCCCCACATGCGCATATCGGTTCACTTCACACCCCATCTCAGACAAAACCAAACCACCAGTAGCCTGACCTCTATGCTCGCCCTATCTGACTCCTCGACTTTTCCTTTTGGATTTTCTCCAGAAATAAGCTATATCCTAGTAAAATGAAGGCTTCCCCAGAACTGGAAAATAATATTGATGTTTTGATTAGCGCTTTCATGAAAATCCCACAAGAATTCGTCTGAACACCAGGCTTGCGATTCAAAAACTTGTGATTTTCGTGGTCGAAACTTGGGCTACCAATATCTTATGTTCAGATTGGAGTTTTGGGACGAAATTTTTACACAAGGTTATGCATATTCTTGGGTATCTGCAAAAAAAATTTCAGCGTCTTAACTCTATTGGTTCCCAAGTTATAACCCCAAACGACATGATATATCCAAATAGGACACCCTGTATAAATCCCTCTTCCACACAACATATGAGCTCTCGTATGGATCCCTGGAATAAACTTGGATCCGGAATTGTCATTTTCCTTAGATCCGCTACAGCCCTTATTGTAACGGGGGCACTCGCGTGGCAAGCAGATGGGGGTGGCCACAGAGGCGGGAACGTCTCGATCCAACAACAGCAAGGCAATGTCTCCGACAGTTCTGAGACAGTCTCTGACGGCGCCAAAGTGAGGAGGAGTGGCTATGGCCTGCACAAATCGAATGTTTCTCTGTGGAACAGCTTTTCGAAGATCTACAGCTCCTACCACCACCATGAGACGCGACGGATCCATGTACTCGGGTCGCTGTCGATATATTCGCCGCCATTTGGGACAGTAATCATTGGGCTTAGGGAAACAGTGAGCAGCTGTCAAAACGTGTCGCGGTGAAATCAGAGTTCCAGTGCAGAGCAGAACTACAAAACAACACCGATGTCAACGTTATCTCCCTAACCTCGACTCCGGCGCCTAATGCCTAGAGAGAGGAACTAGGCTTCTGAAGCGAAATGCTAATAGGACGGACCATACCATTATCCACATCCGCAATATATTCAAGTGGTGGTAAGTTTGTCTCATCATATTCCTTCTTTTTCATATCAAGCAGAGTGACCATCCAAGGTAACTGTCCCGGTTCAGCTTCTCTCAGTAGCGTGTCATCCCCGTCAACTACGTCCAAGAAGCGCTTAGATTCAGGTACTAGAGGTTTGACACCACAGTGGCTGTACAGCTGAGATAACTCACATTCAGACAACTTCCACCGGTCAATACCTACCTCATCGTACAAGGTGTCCAGTGGAAGCAGAAAAAACACGACTACTCCAAGAAGTAGAGCCATAGCTCTTTCTGTCACCAAGAAACAGCGAAGAAAAAGAACACAGCGAATGACAGAGTCAATGAAGCAGGCAAGCAATTGCTAATCTACTACCGCCAGAAGGTCCTATTGTTGAATAAAGCGTATACGATCGCAGATCCTGTATACGATCGCAGATACTTGGTCACTGCACTTTACCCGTCCAACTGTTATGCAAATAAACAATTCAATTGAGTACGCCGCCGTCTGGCCATTGTGCGGACCGCACTGACAGAATAAAACCTACGTACTGTACGTTCTACGCAGGTAATGCACAGGCGTGCACGTATGTACGCACATACGCTTGCTTTTGTACCTGTTGAGCAGTTTTCGGAAGCAGGATTCCGCTTCTTGAGTATTCGACAGGACTTGGAAGCATGCGCCCTGCAGCAGAAGCGCCAAGCAAGCCTCTGCTGCATCGACTTCCCGCTGCTTCTTCCTCTGCTCTGCAAACACACACACCCGTAAAACATAGGCTACATACAGTAGGTACATACAGCATACATAGTACATACATACATACATACATACATACATACATACATACATACATACATACATACATACATACATACATACATACATACATACAGTACATCATCACGAAACACGGCAAACAAAGACGGTCGGGTACTTTTGTTGCCGATGTTAGTATCGGGTGTGGCGGCGGATAGGGAGAGAGAGGAAGCCGAGGACTCCACGTCGTTGTTGCATCCCAGATCAGCCGCCATATTGGTCAGCAACGACTCGGCATTCGGCAGCTGCTTCGTCACCTCCAGGCCATTCCACAGATAGAGGAACTCCTATACCAAAATTTCATCCAGATAGGAAGAGTAGCGAAAAACAAACGCAAAGGAAACATGCACTTTGAACAAATTGTCTACGAGACCTACGAAGTGTCCAGCCACTGAATGCGGATATCCGTGTTCGCATAAGGCACTCTGGCGTAAAATAGAACAAATCTACAAGGGCATGTCCGTGCATCTCACGCGTCCGGTATCTTGAACATATCCACATTCGCTCAGTGGGCCGAAAATAACCTGTACTTTATGAGCAACCGTAGGAATAACTGCTCACGTAGTGTGCGAAAGGCAGGCGCTTGTTGGTCTTGTACTCTTCCACTTTGTCCAAGGAGTACTGCTCCACTGGAAGCTTGCGCCCTGCCACGTTCTGACTCAGCGACGGCACCTGTCTGCACACACAAACAGGGAGCAGCGCCGTCGCAGGACATACAGTAAAGGAAGACACACGCGATGCGAAAACTCACAGGAAAAAAGTGCGCGCTTCCGTCCGCTTGTCCTGTGCCAAGAGAAAGACGGCAGTGAGGTAGGAGCAGAAGGCGGGCGACCAGCGACTGCCACCCAGCAGCCGCTTCGCTATCTCCTCAGCTCCAGCCCAGTCCAAGGCGCACACCGCACAAAACCTGACACACACACACACACACACCAGCATCCAGCTCAGCACACATACGCCACTTACATGGCTAATGTAACACACATACGAATGTCAGATGTACTTCAAACGTTATACAATTCGTGTGTACGTACACATTGAATCTTGCACAAAGTTGCTGCAACCGTACGTACAGTGTACACACATGTTAGATATCTTACATCTTGTCCCAAAGGCAGACACCGTGGAAGTGAGGCAGCTGCGTCTGCATTCGCATGGACTCGTCGTACTTCTCCACAGCCATGTCCAACTCCGCCTCCGCCAAGTGCATCTTCCCTTCGAAGTACAGCGTCAAAAATCCCTAGACACAAGCCAAACACATCACGCCTTATTGTGTAGCATAGTCGGACAATGAAGGCTTTCAAACTCATGTCACTTGTATTAGTCCGAGAAATGCTTGTTCCGTGAGCCAATATACCCCCCCCCCCCCCCCTTCTTTGATTTTGTCCCATAGCAATTTGCCCCATTTTACAGCTTCACTGCCTATTACACACTGTTGGTACCGTGGGCGCGTGTTCATGTAGGTTAGTTAGGAGGCGACGACAGAGGGGTCGATCCACGAAGTCCAAGCCGACGATGCTGAAGGTGATGCCGAGATGCCAGAAGAGCAAGAAGCAGGCGCAGAGCGGAGCACGAAGACTGCTCCTCTTCTCCGCCGCCCGAGTCAACAGCGCCAGGCCACGCTCCTACAAGACGCAGAGCAGAGCTCACTTCACACCACCCGAGCGAGTCCGAGTCTGTACCTTGTCCGCAGAGAAGCCAGCGAAAGAGAGGAGGGAGACGACGGTGGGCGACAGGGCGGAGAGACACAGCTCCATCGCGCCCAGACCCATGTAGGCGCCGCACTCCAACTCCTCAGTCCCCACCACGGCCCCAGCAGACAGCTCCTTCTCCAACTCCCTACACCACCACCACCACCACCACCACTACGTATGAACAGACACAGGCGGCAGAGTGCGGCAAAGTGCGGGGTAATTCGGGCAGACCAGTTCTGCTTCGGCCCGTATTGACTTACTTGAAGAGCTGGTCCGCCTGTCGCACCTTCCTGGCGGCGCCCACCATACCAGCGGCTGTTTCGTTGCTCATTGCCGTCAGCAGCGCACGCATCATCAGACACTCCGCGTTGCACAGGCTCGCATGCTTCTCCACTGCACACACACATACACACAACACAATCTCATAGTGCACGTTAATTTGTACATATTCATAGAATGTCGCTACCGGAGCCCGTTCCATCCGACTGAGTTCCTCCGAAAAAACTTCGAAAAACACCGGGGCGATTTTGCAGTCGTTGGCACACCTCCACTGACTCATCCACCGTCCGCAAAGCGAACTCCATGTCCGCCTATAATTATTGCCAGTGTTTATCTAGCCATACGCACTCTTTCTTTTGACCATAGGCAGATAGCAATCTATGGCAATACCTTGTCAAAAGTGAGGGCAGCCTTGATTGACATCATGGTGGAGTAGGTCATGGCGTGGTAGCAGCTGTCTTTTCGCCTTCAAACAAAAAATGCAACAGGCTATCCATCCTGCTGTTGTATCCAGTCGAAAACACGCAAAAAGCAACAATAATTGCAGAATGTACTACGAGCTGTGACTAACTTGGGCTCCACCATGGCGCAGGCTTCCTGAAAGAGATTCTGATAGAAGAGCGTCTGGGCGGCCTGGCACTCGGCGATGTCCGCCAGCAACTCCGACTCTGCGGGCGTCAGGTCGTCCTGTTGCTGCGGAGGCGGCTCCGCCTCCGTTTCCTTCGTCGCCTCCTCCGTTTCCGGCTCCCTCTCCTCCGACCCAGTCGCCGTCGGCTCCTCCCTCTGCTGCTGCTCTTCCACCACCGATGTGGGCGTCAGCGCCGTGTCCCCGCTCTTCTCACAGTCCTCCGCAGCCACCGCCGTTCCACTCTCCGGCGTGTTAGTAGTAGTAGCTTGGTCCTCTTCTCTGCGCTTCTTTCCCGTTCGTATGCGTCGAATTCGACTGCGCCAGCCCGTGGCGGCTGCTGCCTTCTCCGATGGCGCACTGTTGTTTCCCTTCTCCGCGTCCTTGGACGGCGACTGCGTGCGGCCGCCCGTCGACAAGTCCGCGGCTGCTCCGCCGCTTCCACCTTGCGTCGCAGGGACGGCCGCAGTCTCCACTGCCGATGATCCCTCCACCACAGCGCCCGACCCATCCCTCCTTCCGCAACCTGAGCCGCGCCCACAGGAACGCCTGTCCGCCTTCCTCTGTTGCTGCT
>JASAMW010007245.1:0-99600 GCA_030247985.1 Epsilonema sp. ZAB3_2
AGCCTTAAGCCCCACCAAGAAGTTGAACAGATTTACCCCATAATATAATATCCTATATTCTTGTTCTACTTTTTATAGTTGGTAAAATGAAACGACGGCGTTACTTGGCGGCCTATTTGCTGCAGGCGGATATCGCCGGCCTTCACGCAAACGTAACGCCGTTTCATCGCAGAGAACAGATTCTGTTCAACTTCTACAAAGCGGCTCACGGTTTCAAGATCTTCGGCTGCTGCGATAAAACCACCAAATGCCCCTTCCAGATCACCAAATTCTACGCTAGCGTAAAGAATAAGAACAGTGGTTTCTGGCGTATGGGAAAATTTATCTGTCCCGTAGGAACGCAAAAGGTAAATACCTAACAAACATTCTTTCAATATTTTTTGAATCTCACTAACTAATTGGGCCCAATATTGGTAATTATTGGAGGATTCCTAAAATTATTCTATTGCGGATCTCCCATTCCCAATTTGTAAATTATTGGTTATTGCTTTTGCATGGTTCCGTTCAAACATTTTTGGCCACACCAAATGGTAACATATTTCCAGTCTTTTGCTGGCCATAAGTATGCGCTTGCTATTGTTGCAGATAATTCTACTGTGTCGTAATGACGGACTCAATCAAGGTGCTTGTGGCTTCGACAATGTTCGCATCCTCAGCAGCGATATAGCGACTTGCTCATCGTCACTTAACGCGACATAAATTATTGCTGATTGGAGACGATGCACAGCTGCTAACAAGTTGACGATAAAAGACGCTTGAAACTAAATCTTGCATGGTGGTTATCTGATTGAGCCAAAGAAAGAAACGGGCCGTGTTTCTGCTATTATAAACGTGGGCTGCTTGTTATGTATCTGAATTGCTGTACATATACCCCAGGGGTTAGCGACGAAATTTGCAGAGCTGTCAAAGTGCTACTTATTTTTGAGTGCAAGACCGCTCCTATATGTAATGTATGTACCGTATGTACAATATTTATGTATGCAACGTACTATCTTCTTGTTGGCCGTGCTGTGGTTCAAAAATTGTTCCCTTGTGTCCATTCGTGAAGCGTACATACATGTGTAGTATACCATTGCGCTTTCTTGTTGTACCCGTGTGGAATAATAATTTCCACATTTTCCAGTACCCTTCAAAATTGAGTCTACGTATTCGTCGCCTTTCCAATTTATTGGAGAGTATACGTTACGTTACAGCTCATCATGTAATTTTGCTGCCGCAACGCTAATTTTTTTACTGCGGTGGACCAATAGTAGGGTACTGTGGGGTAAACCCGGCAACGGGGGCATATTTCAGCAACCATACGACCCGATTGAGACAAGTATTCTTACCAATCGATTTCTTGAACTCTCCTCTTTCAAATGAGTTTACCACGTTCATAATTTGCTGAAGCGGCGAGTTCAGAAAAGCTTAGGTGTCCGGGTTTACCCCGTCCGGGATTACGCCCCATAGCACCTACATACCTAACTTTACCTACCTACAGTACATACATGCGAAGCGTGCCTATAATAGCGGCAGGTTCAGAAAAGCAGGTATCCGTGTTTACCCCGTGTCCAGGTTTACCCCAAGTACCCTACATGTACTGCTCTTCTCCCCTGTTTATTCACCCATCCTTATCTTTTCGCTACAGGCCGCCGGTATAAAAATGTACAAGTCATGGCTGTCACTTCTTCATCTGCTAGTGAATAAGAATCCTGAAGACGAAAGTCCAAATGCTACTGCTGCTCCTGGCTATGGCGCCGTCTCGAACAAATCTGGTAAGAAAGTCGCGCAGGCGAATTAAGACTCTGTTCAGTAAGTGGCAAGGCGACAAGCTACATAAAATTGAATTTGCGATCAAAAATCCAGCTAATAAATAAACTGCTACTGCTACGGAATAATACCGTCCGCTCACAAGCTCTGCTATTTCAAAACTTTTGCATATAAATTTATTGCTGAATTAATATTCGTATTTTTTGTTACGCCAGTCTACTTACTTGCATACGCACGTAAAATTAAGTGATGGCAAAATAAATAATTTAGAAAAATGCCAAAGTTACACCGTCGGCTCTTCTTGCTAATATCAGCTGGATACGGTAGCTTCGTACGTACGTACATTATACATTACGTACATGCATAATTCTTCGTGAAACAAAACTTTGGACATGGTTTACATGACCCGCTCTGTGTTTAGTGGTGCAACTCGGCGCACAGTATGAGTATTCGCATGAAGAAGCCCTACACGATCATTTGTTTCAACATTATCAGAAGGACGTTCGACCTTTTCTGGGTAAACGAAGTCCAAGCAATGTCACTTTTGGCTTCATGCTTCAAATGGTCATCGGATTGGTACGTTACGTTTTGTTCGTGTACAATGCATTACATACAAGTTAGTTGTGTACTGCACATTGCTGGGTGTCCCATCCTGATCAAAGTGGTATAGCTATGTGCAATTCATACCCAGTCCTTGAAAGATGAATTTGCATTGGTGAACTTGCAATCTTGCTTTGAACCGCATGCACATTGTTGCTGTCGTGATTTGCTGATTCGCTTTGCTGTTTCAGGATGAGAGGAACCAAGTGCTGACTACGAGAAATTGGATCAATATCATGTGGCTGGATAACAGGTTGCAATGGAATTCGAGCTTGTACGGCGGCATCAAGGTCACGCACATTCCCCATTGGAAAATATGGAAGCCAGATGTGTTGCTGGCGAACAGGTATGTACGTACAATGGTATGCGGGTACTCAACTCATTCACCCACGATAAGTACGTAAGTACATACATACATACGGTAGTTACTTGCTGTATTAGCTTGTAAAGTTACTGGGTACGTACGTTTTTTGGGTCATATTCTGTGCACTGCTGGGAGCGTTATGTTGCTTGCAGCTTCGATGTTGACTACCTGGATGCCATCGTCAGCTCGTACATCTTTGTCACAAATCATGGCAACGTCACATGGCTGTCTTCGGCCATCTTCAAATCAATCTGTCCAATCAGAGTCAAATTTTACCCTTTCGATGAACAGGTGCAGTAACTTTACCCACGTCCTTTATGCAGTAAGTTGCACAAAGTAATGGACACAACCGTGGGTGATGACATTCTCGTCGCTCAGTCAAAATGGCAGTAATCTGCGTTTGAAGCCTAAGCCTAAGCCTAAGCCTAAACTTAAGCCTAAGCCTAAGCCTAAGCCTAAGCCTAAGCCTAAGCCTAAGCCTAAGCCTATGCCTAAGCCTAAGCCTAAGCCTAAGCCTAAACCTAAACCTAAGCCCATGCCTAAACCTAAGCCTAAGCCTAAGCGTAAGCCTAAGCCTAAGCTTCAACATAAGCCTAAACCTAAACCTAAGCCTAAGCCTACACGGTACGTAGTCTATGTACAGGTACTGTACGAACGTGCACTATATTCACTGTCTTTACTGCATGTCTTGCTAGGAATGCGTGATGACATTTTCGTCGCTCAGTCACAATGGCAGTGATCTTCGTTTGAATCTACCATCAGAAGAAGCCGATCTCTCCAGCTACGAAAACAACAGCGAGTTCCATCTCCAGTTTGTCATGGTACGTACGTACCTGCAACCTTGTCAGTCAACTAAACTCTATCTGTAGTATGTGATGCTTCATACTGCATGTGCCAGTGTGCTGGTTCTCGCTAGACCTACTATTTGCCATTGCAGGCCCTTGCTTGCGATTATTTTTTGTGTCCAGGCAAGAAAAGCCGAACACATCACTTGTTGTCCTGAGAATCGTTGGCCACTCATCGAGATTTATGTCCGGCTTCGTCGTCGACCACTTTTCTACATATTCAATCACGTACGTACATTATTACTTCGATTACAACAACCCAACAAAACGTACAGAGTTTCTTTATCATGTGTAAACGTTTATTTTTCACATGTGTTCGATATCGTGTGTGCACTAACGCATGTGATGTGCAGATATTTCCATCCGTGCTTATCACCTGCATGGGGTTTCTGGGCTTTTTCGTTCCGCCGGACGCTGGTGAGAAGAGCACGCTCTGCATCACGACCACACTGTCCATGGGTGTCTATCTGAAAAGCATCTCAGAAACCATTCCTCCAACCGCCGACGCCATTCCTTTGCTTGGTATGTAGGCTTACAGTACATACAGCTGTCAATAACGGCAATCGCGACTGTATGTGTACGTTACACACCAACACCACTACGCAATACGCATGGTACGTCCAATCATTAATCATTAATTATTAATTCTTTAATCATTAATCATTAATTCTTTAATCAGTAATCATTAATTCCTTAATCATTAATCATTAATCATTAATTCTTTAATCATTAATCATTAATTCTCTAATCATTAATCATTAATTATTAATTCTTTAATCATTAATCATTAATTCTTTAGTCATTAATCATTGATTATTTTTAATCATTAATCATTATTTAGGTATGTACATATGCTTGCACGGTATGTGTACGTATGTTCCTAAGTTCCTGTACGGGACATGCTTGTTCATACGCAGGCATCTACTACATCGTATCACTATTCGTGATTTGCATGGCGACACTGGTGAGCGTGTGGAATCAGAATCTACATCGAACCGGACTCGGCAGTCGCGCCAGTCGAGTACCCAAGTGGGCGCGCCGGTGGATCATCAAGCGCATCGGACAGAAACTGTTCGTCATCAACTTCCGCAGTCCCAAGGAACATGAGGTATTTTGTAAAAAAAACTTACCTATTACATACTGTACGTACGTACTTAGGTACCTTCCAAGTAAGGTACTAATCTATCCTAATGACCTATCCTATCCTATATGGGAGCGTGTACAAATTACGTCAGGTGGTTTTCAGCCGAAATGGATGGGTACCCCCCCCCCCCCTCCCCCCGACCGTCAGAATAGCGTCAGAATTGGCCCAAAGGCCGTATGCATGCATGCATGTATGGTATAATATGCAGAATGTTGTGTATTATGTACTAAGTAATGTACTGTTGTATGTATACAGTAATATACTTATGTACTTGTACAGTGTATGTATGTGCGTACGTAATGCCCGTCAGCGTCAGAATATTGATCTGAGCGCCGACCCCACCCCCCCCCCCCCCCCACCGTCAGGCTGACGTCGGAGGCTGGGCCAGGGGGAGGGGGTCCCCTACCACCTGACGTAATTTGTACACGCTCCCTAACCGATCCTCTTCGTCATTAAAATGACCTATCCTAATATGTATACTTTTGTCCGCACCCCCTGCTTTGTTGCAGTCGGAAGTGAACTTTGAACTGGCGGCGCGCATGCGCGATCGCCGGGACGCCTGCTTCGTGGCGCATCACGAGCGTCGCCTGAGCAGCAAGTCGCGCAAACTCGGCTGCTCCTCCTCCACGCGAGTCCTGCCGGAAATCAAGGACCGGGCGCAGCTGGAGTTCTTCGCCGCTTTAGCCGCCGAAATGGAAGCGCAATACAGACGCAGGGGTAGGCTGGGTAAAATCCGGCCTCCTCTGGGGTGGGGGGGGGGAAGCAAAAAAACAAGGGGGCGAAAAAATAAGCCTAGAAAATAGGTTTTGGTTGGCCAAATACGGTTGGTTTGCGCTTTGCGTAAAAGCCTATGCCTTGTCGATTGTCCGTAGCTACGTAAGCTTAGCTAGGTAAACGATACCTATGCCATGCCTATTTATAAGCCTACCCTATGTCCATAGCTATGCCTAATCCTATATTCGTAGCTAAGCCTCAGCCTAAGCCTAAGCCTAAGCCTAAGCCTAAGCCTATCATCATAGCTAAACCTAAGCCTATGTCGTAGCTAAGCCTAGGCCTATGTCCATAGCTAAGCCTAAGCCTATGTCCATAAAGCCTAAACCTAACAGCCTATGTTCATAGCTAAGCCTAGGCCTAGCCTATGTCCATAGCTAAGCCTAAACCTAAGCCTATGTCCATAGCTAAGCCTCAGCCTTATGTCCGTAGCTAAGCCTAAGCGTAAGCCTATGTCCATAGCTAAGCCTAGACCTAAGCCTATGTCCATAGCTAAGCCTACCTAAGCCTATGTCCATAGCTAAGCCTCAGCCTTATGTCCGTAGCTAAGCCTAAGCGTAAGCCTATGTCCATAGCTAAGCCTATGCTCATAGCTAAGCCTAGGCCTAAGCCTATGTCCATAGCTAACCTTATGTTCATAGCTAAGCCTAGGCCTAAGCCTATGTCCATAGCTAAGCCTACCTAAGCTTATTTTCATAGCTAAGCCTAGGCCTAAGCCTATGTCCATAGCTAAGCCTAAACCTAAGCCTAAGTCCATAGCTAAGCCAAAGCCTTAGCCTATGTCCATTGCTAAGCCTAAGCCTAGGCCTATCTCCATAGCTAAGCCTAAGCCTAAGCCTATATCCATAGCTAAGTCTAAGCTCGAGTCGTTCGCACCGTATTTATTTATCTTACCAACAATTACTTACTTATCTATGGACCCTGCATTGAATGCCCCATTATACCGTACGGTAGGAGTCTCGATATTAGCGTACAGTAGCCCCATCATGCCATGGGCCATGAATGTGTCGTGGGGCTCAGGTTGAGTTGACTTTTGTCGGTGGTCGAATTTGCCCCAGCTTACCCTATCAACGCATAGTGCAGAAGGTGTACAGGACGCTGGAGAGTAGTGACGCGCGTCAGGACGTCTATGACGACAAGCTGGAAATTATTGCTGAATGGCGCAATTTGGCCGTGGTCGCTGATCGCCTGCTCTTTTACCTCTACGTTCTCGTGTGTGCGCTGACCATCGTCATATTCCTATTGGAACCTGCAGTCATGAGGGAACAGATTCCTCGCCACTGAATATTCAAAGGCAGAAGAAGAGAAACGAGGCATGCCGTGTCTACCTGTACTGCACTGTACTATACTGTTGTGTGCTAATGAAAATTTAGCACGCCATTACGCGTGATGCGTTGTGGTCCTTTGAGGGCGAAAAGGAAAAAAATCGTTGATTGGAAATTTGTTGATATGATGATTTTTGCTTTCAGAAAGCAGGCGCTAGGCGCACTCAAGATTGCCTCGACTTGGAATCAACTACTCTTATCAGAAATATAAATTGAACTTACTGTACATGTAATACTTAGGCCTACGAGCTATTTTTGTGTTTATCGCACTTTTTGTCGCCTCATTTACGCAAGAAAAATAATGGTTTATTGTCGCAGCAACACCGCATCCGCATGCTGAAATTTTGTACATAATGACGAAGAGGCGTAAAATTCTAATTTTAATTCATCAATATGAGTCACGATTACTCAAATGCTCTTTGATGCGTATGCGTACATTGTTGCAATGGTAGTAGTATTGACGGCATAACCGTCATTTCCCCCTAGCATCGATTCCTTTCAAGCCAGTGTCATTAGCATCGCCCGATACCGAGCAATGTTGGAAATTTGCTCTACTCAAGCATCGCACTTATCCACTTGTGCGCCAAATGTTCCTGAATAGGCCCTTGAATGAAAGCCAAAACGAAAACTATAAAGCTGTCCAAGTGTCCAGCTATGAAATAATCCGACAATGACAATAGAAAAGAGTTACTGAATGCTGTAGAGTTTGTTTACTCAAGACTTTTGGTTTAGTGTATGCTTTTTGGAAGGTTTTCTTTCACGCACATCACATGACAATACTGGAAGTGGACCAGCCAGCACTACGTAGCTACAGTAGCCCATGCATGTTACGGCAATCATGTACAAGATTAGCCCGTTTCCGACGCTGCTATTGCTGCTATTACCGTCACCTGCGGCCGTCATCTCATTCGTGACAAAAAATGCGCATCCGTGCTTGTACAAACAACCCAAAGCTGCGGATTTTCGCGAGTACTGTTCGATGGACTACTTGAATGCCAGTTATGTTTGCGATCCAGAGAAACTGCTCAGTCGAACTGAAATCGTTTCACTTGAACGCAAAGTTCTATCGGCGAAATCACCGTTTAGCTCTTGTTTTGAAGCCGCTGCTGATAAAAAGCGGCGTACAAAATTTGGCATTGCCGTCGCTGTGGTTCCCATTGGTCGCCTTTTGCAAGGAGCACCCACTCTTAAATACGCAGAGCCAACCGTTGATCGATGCCTGAAGCGGTTTCGTTTTGATTGGAGCGTCGGTTTGGAAAGGGACCTATTAAACTTTGTTGAAGTCGCTGCACAAATATGGGAGGAAGGGAACCAGTCCTGGAGCTGTTTGGCGGATCTGTTTATCGGAATATTTTCAAAGTTTCAGCCGCCGGAAAAACTGATCACGAATATCAATAATAGGCCTACCTCTACGTCTACTGAGAATGACGACATCCATTCCGCGGTATTTGACGAATCTGAAACTGAGCTTTTGCTGGTGGTAAAAGTGCGTCACGTACTGCGCCATTTTCTTGTCTATAACCGCCGATATGAGCTGTTAAAAATGATGGAAACTCCCATTGCATTGAAGGCAGATGAAGTTCAAACGACGCTGGTGCAAGTTTTGAGTAATGTTTCCAGAGAATTATTTGCGACGCTACGGCAAAGCAGAGGGGTCAGTAGAAGAAAACTAGCTGCAGGTCAACGCCGCGGAACTTCGTCTGGAAACAACAAGATCATCCACTCTATTCCCACCTGGGCTGTCATCACCAGTTTGGTGTTAATTTCGGCCGCAATTGCCGCGGCGGTTTTCGGGACCAACTGGCACTTCGAAGTTGATGTGAAAAATCGGCGAAAACACAATCATTCTTCTGACGATTCCACGACCGGCAGTAGGTTGAGAATACCGAAGATTACACTACGAAAGACGAAAAAGCGATGGAGATTCAACGACCAGCAGAACGCAAACTCGGACGGACCCAACCAGAATTCCCCTTTCAAGTTGGACCGACGGACCAATCTGCTCTTCAAGAATTTCTCACAGCACAATACACAAGCTCATCACTCCACTAACGCCAACAATATCGAAGTGAATATGATATAGGACAGGGATTAAATATATGTATCACAGATGACAACACGTTTCGTTATTATATGAATGAACGTGCGTATGATATTTTTGTGCTACAACAAACCAATTTATAACTAAATAGGCGCAACCTTACAACACAACACGTACTGTACGTACGTATTATCACACTGCATTTTGAAACCAAAGCAATTCTTTTCTGGGGTATGCCTACGTACTAAGTTGAGGCGTAGGCTACTTCTACAGTACTTCACACTTTCACTTTCTGTCCCAAATTTTTGTACTGAATTCAAGATGAAAATCAATATTGGACGACCAAAGTGACACTGCTTCATGATTTTTCGCGGGCCTCAATCATTTTTGGTCTGGGCACACCCCTGCTCTGCTTTCTGTTCGTTCGCTTCCGGCAAATTTATTACAATTTCCTTCCGTGTGCCATTTCCTTCCGGTCCGGCGGGTACAAAAGAGCTTGCGCTGGACGGAATCGTCACTCTTGTCAGTTTCTTTCCTGGGAACCGGTTGCTTGCTCTTCATCCTCTCTTCTGCCTCGCTCGATCCAGTCATCATGGCCCAGACCCGCATGCCCGGTGACATCAAGACGGAGCCGAACGCCAAGCTCTTCTTCAACGCGCCGTTCAGCGAGAAGAACCGCTACCACGTCACCATCGCCAACCTGGGAGCTCACCGCATCGGATGGGCCATCAAGACGACCAACATGAAGCGTCTCAGCGTCGACCCTCCAGCGGGTGTCCTGGACCCGAAGGAGCAGCAGCTGCTGTTCGTCACCTGCGAGACCTTCAGCTACGAGACGGAGGACACCAACAACGACCGCATCACCTTCGAGTGGACCAACGCCCCTGATGGAGCCGCCAAGCAGTTCCGTCGCGAGTGGTTCCAGGGTGATGGCATGATCCGCCGCAAGAACATCCCCATCGAGTACAACCCGTGAGGAGAACCAAGCCAGTGGCTAGAAGGCATACACGCTCTGTGACTGACTGTTACCTGAACATATGTAGTGCTTGTGTCGAAACAAGTAAACTCTTACGTTAAATGAACTACAAACAAAAGCAAATCAACAAGCACACAGACACTTCCAATACCAAAGCTGACTACTATTTCACTTCCAGTTCCAACCGTTTGCGTGCGGGGTGATGCCGGTCGTTTACGCCACGACATTGCCTGTGTGGTTTTTGATCGCTACTTTTTGTCTATACTTATACCGATCAACTTGCGATCAACGTTCATCAACATCCCACCTGACGGCGAACGTGGACAATTGATTTATGCGGAGTGAAACGACTCATGACGCCAAGAGAGCATTCACACGCATAGCAGCGGAAGAAAAGGTCATTCTTGTGACCCGCGTAGTTTAGAATTATTCATGCAATGCGCATTCGGTTCTTACTGCTTACGCGCCAAAATGAACAAACATGTCATGTGTTGATCGCAACTTGATCGGTAGTTGAGCGCAACGGTACGGTAAAAGTTGATCGTGTTGATCGTGACTTGATCGTGACTTTTAGTTGATCGTGACTTGATTGCAACCTGGTGTGCGTTGGGCACGGCATGCGCTATTAGCGTGGTGCTTATTGCATTATTTGCAAAATTGGTTATGCTTGCATAGCTAAAGCATCAAAACAAAGCTACGCGCTGTATTTATTTAGAGTAGTAGACCAAATCAATCTACAGCTTATACTGCCGTGTACCGAGCAAGAGCAACAGTGTGTTACCGATTAGAAGTTACTGTGTCCCTGTGTCCCTAGACTGGGCACGTACTCCTAGAACGCGCGCTCCGCTTCGCTCTTGAAGGGGGAAGGCCACGGGCGCGCGCAGCGAAGGAGCGCCCAACAGTGTGGGTTACACTAATTGCTAAACCTAAACCTAAACCTAAACCTAAATTGCTAAACCAATATAGTCGGAGAAACGATCAAGAGTTCGTTTGACAATTTTGCCGCTCCCGTGGCAATGTAACATTTCTAAACATTCTAAACAAGAATAGCAACCGGCTTTTCGACCCTTTTTCAAAAAGTATTGCTATTCTTGTTTAGAATGTTTTAGAAATGTTACATTGCCACAGGAGCGGCAAAATTGTCAAGCGAACTCTTGATCGTTTCTCCGACTATAAACTTATAAGCCAATAGAGTTTTTCTTATACCGTGGCATTTTTATTACAATTTAACAACAAAAAATGCAAATCAGACAAGAAATTGTGATGAAAATTGTAAATTTGCATTGGAAAACGCCAAAATGCGAAGAGAAATTGCAATCAAAAATGCAAACAATGTAATCTTTGCCCACAATTGTGTCTTGTGTTCCACTCCTGCATAAATAGGCTTGGCTCAGGCTCAGGCTTAGGCTTAGGCCTAAGCCTAGCCTATGTATGCAGCCACCCAAAGCCTAAGCCTAAGCCTAGCCTATGTATGCAGGAGTGAAACACAAGACACAATTGTGGGCAAAGATTACATTGTTTGCATTTTTGATACAATTTGTAAATAAAGATTTATTTCTCTTCGCATTTTGGCGTTTTTCAACGCAAATTTACAATTTTCATCACAATTTCTTGTCTGATTTGCATTTTTTGTTGTTAATTTGTAATAAAAATACCACGGTATAAGAAAAACTCTATTGGCTTATAAGTTTATTGGTTTAGCAATTTAGGTTTAGGTTTAGGTTTAGGTTTAGCAATTAGTGTAACCCTAGTCTAGGGACACAGCATGGAGTTCTATAGTAACAACGCCGTATATGGAGCGGAAAGTTGGCGCGCTTTCAAATATGTGCGTACGCAAGCTTAGACGGAGCGGGTTCGTACCGTGCTTGATGTCTAGCCCACAAAAAAAAGCAAAAAGGACGGTATATACAGCATGGAGTTCTATAGTAACAACGCCGTATATGGAGCGGAAAGTTGGCGCGCTTTCAAATATGTGCGTACGCATATTGAGATAGTTTAGATAAGAAATGAAAGATGAGCCACTCCCTCATTTAGTCGACTCTAAATATTTTGATTTGTCTGTTGTATGTTGATATAATTTCCCTATGAACTATTGCATGCCTAATCATTGCAAAGTAAGAGTGCGTATGGAACATAAATATTTTAGGGCGACATTTCTACCTCATTGCCCAACATTATATTAGATTCAGAAATAGCCTATCCTGATCAGAATTTCAAGCGCTACAACAAGAGATGTTTTCCAGGCATTTGCCATTGGATAGCAGCTGAGCTGTGGATGACTTAGCTATTGCCTGGTGCTGGCTGCTTTACCATTGATGTTGATTGGCTTCAGTGCTAGACAACTCACCAATGGTAGGGCTGAAACAGTGTCATGAGGTTAGTAAACTATTGAAAAGGGCGTTTCAAGTTGCAATGGGGTGAATGGGCCTATTACAGCAATGCCATGGTGATACAGCTTTGATACCCAATTCAGTACTGAAACTCTGTTTTGACTGTTTTACCTAACTTTGGAGTGATCCATAACCAATTACCCAGAAATGTAGAGAACAGGAGCCCTATGTTGATAAGCATTTCAAGCACTACCATGTGAGATAATGTCCAAATCAGTCCTTATCGCAGCAAGGGAGCTGAAAGCACTTTGAAGCACTTTTGTCTGACTGATTGATTTTCTCATATGACCTGCTTTTATTCATGCATTGCCAACAGAATGGAACTACACACTGCCAATGATGAGTATTTTGTTTAGTAACTGCCAAAAATTACCATAGTTCACCTAAATTTCACTGTAGTGTGTGAAACACTCATGCACAAAACAACGTCGCTAACCCCGCTCGTGTACACCGGTATATTACTTTCCAGTCCAGAAGCAGAACCTTCATTTCTAGAGTAGTCCATGGACACAGGGACACAGGGACACAGTAACTTCTAATCGGTCAGTGTTTGTTTATTCCTTGTAGAGAAAGGAAAAGCGTGGGAACAACGATTTATCCTGATCTGGCATTATGGTAAGCTTTCTTTTGCCTATGAAACCTTTGGTCGTTCGTTGTTTGTGACGTGCACGTAGTTGGCTCTTGTTTTAGTCTGGTACCGCGCTTGCGGTTGGTGTAGCGGTTGCTACGGTGGGTCTGGCCGGTCGATTGGTGCTGCGCAATATTCGACATGCGAAAGCGGCTCAAGAAGCTCTCAAAAAGTCGCTCGATTCAATACCAGGAGGAGCGGTACGTAATCCTTACCGTTTAATGTACAGTTTGTATGAACTTGCCCGTCTACTGCGCAATTTCTATGTGCATGTCATAGAATATGAACAGGGCACTGCACACGTCTTGCTCTTGCACGACCCTCTTCCATAAAAGCAAAAATATATAATTGGGCTTAGGGGAAGAATGGAGCACACAGTGTAAACGAAGGAGGCAATCCCTGACTCATATTCGACCATTATAACGTAAAACCCATTATAGTGGGGAATCTAAAGCACGCCATCCACACACTCACACAAACACTCTCTTCGACAAGCAACAGAAGACCGTTTACGCGCTACGAGATTGTTTGTGTGTGGATGGCGTGCTTAGATTACCCCATTATAATGGGTTTTACGAAATCCATTATAATGGGTTGAATATGCGTCAGGGATTGCCTCCTACGTTTACACTGTGTGCTCCATTCTTCCCCTAAGCCCAGTTATATATTTTTGCTTTTATGGATGTGTTTGTTTGCAGTTTTCGAAGTATTACCGCGGTGGTTTCGAGCGTAAGATGACGCGACGGGAAGCCAGCCTGATACTGGGTGTGAGTCCGTCATCCAACAAGGCGAGGATAAAGGAAGCTTACAAGCGCATTCAACTGCTCAATCATCCCGACAGAGGTTAGTTTGTATACGTCTTTCTTGGCTCTTTCTTCTCAAAGTTTAACACATTCCCCGAGGAGGCGTCATTGTTGACAACACGAAACGGATTTGTTGTCCGCTTGTTGTCGGTTTTGTTGTCGGTTTATATGTACAGTCGTGTGTTGTCGGTAGACGGACGATAAGCGGACAACAGCTGATCAATTTGTTGCCAAGAATGTCGGCTTTTCGGGGTATGTGTTAATATCAATAACTCCCATATTGGGAAGAATGGGCGAAGTAGTTCGTAAACCCTGAAAAATAGGTTTCGTAAACCAAACCCTAAAAATGGAGTAACCTAAAAATACGGGATTTGATTCCCCGAAATTTAGAGGCGAATACGAGCCGATGGCTCCTCATTTCCT
Organism: Epsilonema sp. ZAB3_2; assembly: GCA_030247985.1. NCBI lineage: Eukaryota > Metazoa > Nematoda > Chromadorea > Desmodorida > Epsilonematidae > Epsilonema > Epsilonema sp. ZAB3_2. The sequence continues at coordinate 14,060 of JASAMW010007245.1, forward strand.
TTCATTACGTCGCTCATTCTTTCCAATACAGGAGTTATAACTATTTTGTTTCATGTCAAGAAATGTCACGTTTGTTGTTCTTTGTCGGGTAGCTAGGGGAAATCATCCGACCACGTTTCTTGAGCACTTGCATATTCATAAACAGCAAAGAAAAGTAAAACCACTTTTACCCTACTTCATCAAACATCACACTGTATGTCCAATAAAGTGAAGTGGTCACGCCGTGTTTTGTCGTTGTGGCCGGATTTCCCCCTGCCTACCCTATTTGAAGCTGTAACTCTTGATATTTTGTTGTAGGCGGTTCACCATATTTGGCTGCGAAGATAAACGAGGCAAAGGACTATTTGGACTCAAATCGTCAGTAGTCAACTATTGCATCAGCCATTTTATCAGCGTCTAATGAATCTTCGGTGCTTCTGTTATCTGACCTTCCTACTGCTGCGTAAATTTCAAGACTCATATCCTTCATTCCTACTGATTTCGCCTGGGATTTACTGCGATTTACATCTACTGGGATTTCGTCAGTAATCGAGGTATAACAAATAGCCTGGCCACTAGAGTTGCTATGGAACGCAAACATGTCCATGCTTCACGTACTCCTGTTCTGCAGGAGTACATGCAAACTGCACAGCGCGGGCAAAGGGAGTTCCATCGAACTCTTTCTGGCCTGACTATTGGAAGGCTTTGTTCCATCTTTATCCCAACATTACCATATCATTTGTGCATACAGTTCTACCAAAAATATATAATTCTGGCAAATGCAATCATAGGCGCATTATATGCATACATCACTCTGCTCGTAGGGCATTGTGGGGTAAACCCTACCATGGGGTAAAACCGGCCACCTAATCTTCCTTGAACTTGCTGTTTCAGCAAATGATGAACAAAATAGTAGATTTGAAGGAGGCGAGTTCAAGTAATCTATTGGTGGAATAATTGTCTCCATCGATCCATGGTTGCTGAGATATGCAGCCCAGAAACTGTTGTGGCCGGATTGTCCCATAGCCGGATTTACCCCATTCGCACCCCATGTGTATTTATCAATCATATATAGTTCTTTTTGTGATTATTTCCATTGGAACCCGAAGAACTGGACAATAAGCCGCTACTTTCATCTTCTAAGTCATCCGCCAAATCTTGCTGTTGGCCATACTGGGCTCGAAATTTGCGTATAGCGCAGCACTGAATGCCTACCAGTACAACAAAAGCCAACAGAAGTAGAACGGAGGCGGCCAAAGTTATCCAAAACGCCGTCTGCCAGTTGAATTCTTCAGGCTCCCCTTCTGCGAATGTGCCGTTGTTTTTGTTGTTGTTGTTGCTTCCTCCACCATCAAGCAGTTCTTCAATGGCACCTGACTGATCTACCAAGTGCAGAAAGTCTGCATCATTTCGCTGCTTTTCGTTTAGCGTTGTGACGACATTGTCCAGAGCTTTTAGCCAGAACTGTAGACCTCTGTAGTGGTAGAGGGGTTGGTTAGACGGCATGGGAAGGTTGATGGAATAATAATTGTAGCCGTTAGCTGCCAGAGGTTTCCAAGGTTCGAACTGTAGGCGCAGTTCCTCAGCCTCCTCTCCTTGATTCGTGTCTGGTGGAGTGGGGTTGCCGGTTCGGATAAAGTTCGCGAAGAGTCGCGGGTAGACGCGAGCGATTTGCATGTCGCGCGCGTCGAAGCTGAAGGGGTGAATGCCGAAGACGTAGGTGAGATCCTGGGAGTGCCAGGGCGCCACGCCCTCCAGTCCCCGCTTGACGTAGTCGAAGGAGTAGAGGTAGACATCGGCGCCACTCTGTCTCGCGCTGGCCGCGTCCGCGAAAACGGGAACAAAGGCGCCGACGTCCTGCACCAAGTCCACCAGATTCTGAGCAGTCGATTGCCGTGGATCAGAGTAGAGTCGGATGCATTCGTCAACCAACGATTTTGATGCAGCAGATGCAGATGCAGATGCTGCTTCAATTTCCATGGTTACTCCGAATGACCGAAGCGACGTGACGCAGCTGTTCCTCACGTACTTCTCACCGTCTGCGCTGCTATCCAGTTGCTGGGCAAGCGGCGCCAGCATGATTCCATACTCTCGCAGGGTGGTGCCAATCATCGTCGTGTGCGGAGGTCGTTTTGCGGCCATCTGAAGCGGACTGGCCGGAAAAACCCCGCCGATTCCATCTACTCTCGGACCGGAAACTTGCAGTCCTTGGTCGTCCAGTTGTCGCTGAATGAGCAGGAGCTGGTGGCCGTCTTTGCGCCGCATGCAGTCGACGACGGACGCGAGATGAATGGGGTCAGCCCCCTGCCACTCGCTCCGCGTCGTGCATCCAGCACGCAGGGCGAATTCTCGGTTAAAGGGTGGATGTGGCAAAGATTTGCCCATAGTGAAGGCGAGGATCGATTTTTCAAATTTCCTTCGGTGAACCTATGCAGTTTTTCAATATGAATCGATTCAACCCCCATGTCTTGAGACGATTTTGCCTCCTCGCAGAGAAAACCCACTTGTAAAGGGCGTTTCGCAATAAGTTGCGCGAAAACGTTGCGAAACACGCTTCACAAGTGGTGTTTCTCTGCGAGGCGGCAAAATCGCGTCGAGACAGGTGGGTGGGATCGATTCAGCATGTAAAACTGCATAGGTTCACCGAAAGAAATTTGAAAAATCGATCCTCGCCTTCACTATGGGCAAATCTTTGCCACATCTACCCTTTAAAGGCGGTGGTGGAGTCCTCTTCGAGTAGGCCGGCTGCGAATGCGGAGTCGCTCATGGCGACGACGCGGCGGAAGAGCGGCGCAGCGACCGGCGACATGCCGAGCAGACTGGCACCGGATGCCGCCGAACTGTGACCCATCAGCGTGATCTGGGCCGGATCGCCGCCGAATCGCCCGATTTCGCGATGGATCCAGCGCAGACTCTCTACCACATCTGCATGTATGCAGATTCGTACATATGTAGGTTACATACAATAGTGCGATACACACGCGGGGTACTATGGGGTAAACACGGCCATGGTGTACACCCGGCCACCAAAGCCCCCTTGATCTTGCTGCTTCAGCGAATGATGAACCCAATGCTCATTTGTAAGGGAAGAGTTCAAGGAATCGATTGATAGCATACTTGTCTCAAACGGTCCACTGGTTGCTGAAATACGCAGCCCTGAAACTTAGGTGGCCGGATTTTCCCATGACCGCGTTTACCCCACAGTACCCTACGTATACCGTGTATGCCGTAGTTTCCTGGCGCCTCCGCTGTTCCGGTTGTCCAAAAGCCCAACGCGCCGAGTCGATATCCGACCAACACAGCCACGATTCCCTCTGCTGCGAAATTCTCTATGAGCTCTTCTGGTGGGAACATGCGAGGCGAATCGAACAGCCATCCTCCACCGTGAATGTACAAAAGGACTGGACAGGCTTTGCGATTATTAGCATTGGGTTTAAAAGAGTCCCTTGGTCAGAAGGTTGACCGTACTTTTGTTATGGTCATGTCAAATAGGTAGTGGGTACTGAGGGGTAAGACCACCGTGTTTGTGAATCTATTTTATGCAACGCGCCTTGAATGCTATAGCCAACTCATACTGGCCAAATTATAGTAGCGTATAATGGGATAAACAAGGCGGTTTGTTGATGGGGTAAACCCGGTCACCCACAAAGAAAGAACAGCCTTTTCTACAGATGGCCGGGGTTACCCCACAAAATCACCAAACTTGGTCAAGAAAAAGCTTGCTGATATTCGTGTTACCCTACCTTTTCCGGTTTTGCCCAAGTTTCGCACATGGATCTTCCACATGCACATTTTTTTGCACATGGATGTTTTCTGCAAAAGGGTTGCCAAATGTGCAAAACGTTTTACTGCGAAGCTGTAACGGGCCACTGGTATTATAAATAATGACCTCTTGGTAATAGCCTTCCAGCTAACGGACTCTTGTAGCAGTAGTAATGCATTGAGTTCCCGCGAATACGTTAACAGTGAGGCAGTCTTCGTCGATGACAGATTGGGGTGAGGTAGTCTTGCTGCTGTTGCTAGGACATGCAGCTTTGTAGTCCAGGCAGTCCAGGGTTCCGTCCCAGGGTTTCTTGGCCACGGGCGGCCGAAATCGCAGGTCTCCCAGAGGCGGTTCGGCGTATGGTACACCTTAAAAAGTATCGCAAGACAGACAATGGTACCGCAAGTCTGTGCGGTCAATATGGAGCGTGTACAAGCCCAGTGAGTAGGTACAAGAGGGGAAGTTTGAGAAATTGAGCTGTGCTGTTAGATGGGGACGTGCGCTAAGAGGGACGCAATCCCGTGCTGCGCTGCGTGTTCGACTCACGCACTGGCTGCCCAATTTTTCAGACTTCTTCTCTTGTCCAAAAATTTTTTTTAGCTTCTCTTGTCCTTAGAATCTCTTAGTTGGGTACACCTTGAAACGCGTAGCCGCTTTTGCTTGCAGATGTACGGATGAGACGCCCTCTAATTTTGCCCGTGGACAGACTCAAGACCATAGTTTCTTCGAGATGGACGGTTGAGGCAGAAGAGTGAAGTTTACTGACGCTAACGCTTTGGACCAGGAATGTGGTGGATGATAGGAGCGAGGAGAAGAATAGGAAGCACCTTGCGAATAGTTGCTGCATCTTTCATTACTTTTTATTATAAAATTCTTGATGGCAGTGCTTTGTTTTATTGCTGTAGCCAACTGTACTTACTTTTGTCTCATGCAGGCAGCAAGTGACGGGTACACACACAATGCGTAAGGTGCCGACAGCTTTGTAAATACGGTATGTACAGGTATGTATTTGAGCATTTTGGACTGGATCATGCACTGTGTAAGAAGCAAGCGTATGTACGGATATTATGTTATGTATGTACAGTGCAAACACATCCAGCATGGTGGCGTATGTTAGGTACTCGGTGCATGCAGCAGTCATGTGCTGTGCCGTGTACTGTTTGTGTCACAAACATGTGATGGCGAAAAATTTTGTGTTACGAGTGTATGGATTGACAAAAACGAAGCTGATAAGGCTGAATTGGTTGATGTGTTGTGTTGTCTATAGTCTGGCCAATAGCAGTTGGCACCTGGACTCAAGGCGAGTTGCGTAGTTTGCATGTACTTCTGCTAAATAGGAGTACACGAAGCGTGGACAGAAATCCGCATTTGTAAATCTATTTTACGCAATGCGCCTTGAGTTCAGGTGCCAACTGCTATTGGCCAGACTATAGTTCTACGTAGTTTGATGTCACTTTTGACCCTGTGAACTGTGTACGTAGTGAATGCTGTACTGTACGTACGTACGTACCACGTAGAGTATCGTTCGTGTACGTACACATAAAGAATCATGCTTGAAGAAGGAGTAAAATATTCCGCTGCCTTTGGCCTGTTGTTTTGATTGTGCTTCGATTTTGCGGTATATCCAAAAATTTATATTGTCGTCAAGCAACGGACAGTATTCTCATTGTACTGCTAAGATTGAATTTTTACAAGCAGGTATTATTGGTTTCGTTTAGGAAAAGTCAAGCAAGGGAACCACAAATTGGAGATTATCTCACCTCAAACACATCCGTCCAGTCGTATCATCTAGTCTGCGCACGCAAACCAACGTAAGCTATGACAGTCACGGTTGCATGTCGGTACATACATAGACAGGGTACTGTGGGGAAACCCGGACACGGGGTAAACCTGGACAGCTAAGCTTTTTTGAACTTTCCGCTTAAGCAAATGATGAACATGGTAGCTCATTTGAAAGAGGAGAATTCAAAGGGATCGATTGGTAGATATAACTTGTCTCAATCGGTCTTATGGTTGCTGAGATACACTAGGACGTGTCCAGGTTAACTCACAGTACCCTACAGCACACTGAATGAGCTCAGAGATCAGTGTAGGCTACTGGTTGGTAGTCGTTCTTTGTCTATCTCTTCTCCCTTCCATTTTTCCCATCGCTCTTTTCTGTCCCATGTTTCCACTCAGGACGAAAATATCCTTCAGCCTACTATCCCGTCTAGGTCTGTACCCTCTTCGTCTTTGTACAATCAGGTTCTTCAGTTTCGGCAGTAGGAATATGAGCAAGATGGCCGTATTAGCTATGAATGCGCCGAATAGCAGCACGAAACTTCGATTCCATGGGTCGTCTAGCGTGAAAAATATTGGTGCCAACGCCGCCACGACTAGTAGGCATACGTAGGTGCTGTAGAGGACGATTTTCGACGTGTCCAAATTGTCAGATCTGGCTTCTTCTTGTTCCACCTCACTGGAAGACGATGTCGACGTGAACGAGGCTGAGGATTGAGCTTGACGCTGTTACAGGGCGAGTTGTACTACTTACGTACGTACAGTACAATACTTGTTGCTTATGTGGCGAACCATATGCTGTTTGTAATAGGGTGCTGTGGGTAAACCCGGCCTTTGGGATATAACATTTCTGGTACTGAAAAAATCGGCCGGTTTACGCAGCCAATGTTACTCTAGCAGCTACTGCATAAACTTGGTAGGGTACTACGGGGTAAACCCGGCCACCTAGGCTCTTTTGATTGAACTGGCTGTTTCAGCAAAGAACGAACCAAATATTGCTCTTTAGAAGAGGAGAGTTCAAGGAATCGATTGATAGAATAGTCTCAATTGGTCCATTGATTGCTGAGATTTGCAGCCCTGAAACAGGTAGCCGGATTTTCCCATGGCCGGGTTTACACCCCATAGACCCATAGTAACCGGATACGGTCACTTGGTTGCCGGTCACTTCGTTGCGGTCACTTCGTTGCGAGAACTTTCGTTGCGGTCACTTCGTTGCGCGGTTTTTTTCGTTGCGGACATTTCGTTGCGGCCATCCTCTGGTCATTTCGTTGCGAGTACTTTCGTTGCCGTTCATTTCGTTGCAGGCTTAAGCTTAGGCTTAGGCGAAGGTAAATCTCGCAACGAAATGACCAGCAACGAAAGTTCTCGCAACCAAATGACCAGAGGACGGCCGCAACGAAATGTCCGCAACGAAAAAACCGCAACGAATTGGCCGCAACGAAAGTTCTCGCAACGAAGTGACCGCGGCAACGAAAGGTCCGCTACGAAATGTCCGCAACGAAAAAAACCGCAACGAAGTGACCTCGAACCTAGTAACCTACTAGGTAAACTCTTCAGCTACAACAAACAACCAATCGGTTCGCACCAAAAGTACGCAGTAGTAGAATAACTCGCCCTGGATGATGTGGACTGCGTAGCGCAATCAACAGAGACAGCGACCGATGGTCCCTGACTTCTTTGAGCGAACAGAGCAGGGCCAGCAGTAGAAACAGGCCGGGATAGAGCACGCTGAAGCCGATGATGTAGACGCCGTGTCGGTCTTCGCCGCAGTCCGCGAAAGTTCGCGTGCGTGCGCCGGTGATGGGGCCCAGATCCGTGAGTTCCAGGCGCGGCGGGTGCCCGATGGCCACGCCGACGTAGACGCAAAGGCCGGCGAGGCAGAGCGTCGCGTAGGCCGCGTATTGCGCGAGTACTCGCGAAGATGCCGCGGCGGCTCGTGAAGCTCCCGCGGTGCTTCGCGAATGCGTACCCAGCATGCGCAGGGTACCGCGAAGCGCCCGCAGGGCGGCGGCGCGACCCCAGTGCACCTGGAGGAAGGCGGTGACGCAGTGCGCGGTGACGGCCAGTTGCCACGCGACGCGCCGCACGCAGCACAGGCGCACGTCCGGATAGATGACGTGGTAGACGACGAAGGTGTAGCCGAGCGCGCAGTTGAGCAGATTGGCGACTTTCATCGGGTAGGAACTACTGAAAAAAGGCATACATACGTGTACGTATGTATTCACCATATGCAATAAGAGGCAGTGCTTGGTCGCGAGGCGACCCCTCTGAATTAACCTTGATTTTCAGTGCAACTTTTGATCGGTAGTCGACGCATAGGTCGGCGCGGTCGTCTTTCTTGCTCGTTTGTTTCTTTTCACGCCGACTTTCGCGTCGACTACCGATCAAAAGTTGCACTGAAAATCCAGGTTAATTTCAGAGGGGTCGCCTCGCGACCAAGCACGGCTCTTATTGCATATGGTGAATAGTTGTATTTACGTACGTACTGTGAGTGGTGTATGTACAGCACTTGTTGGGTTAACTCTCGGTACATACCCTACCCCACTCTTTCATGCCTGAATGCGCGCGCGCTGCGGAAGCGACAGATGAGCACTGCTGCACCCAAAACCAGCGCCTGTCCGATGGCGCAGAAGATGGTGTTTCCGATGCCGAGCGGGTCGCGAAACGAGATCCACACCTGCTGATTGGCCACGCAGGCGGTGCGCAGCGGCTCGCCAGCGGTGTGGTTGTGGATGGGACAGATGAGACAGTCGCCCGACATGGTTACCAGGCTGTACTGGCCCTCCGGACATGGCTCGCACTCCCAGCAGCAGAGAGAGGGACTGTAGACGGTCTTCTCGCCGGGGACGCATTTGCGAAAACACGCAGACGACGGCTTCTGGCCTGTAGTAAAAGAAAACGAGTCTTATGCGTTTGGTCTGAAACTTGTAGGAAAATGAACAAGAGTTGACCAGCTTATTAGGTTGCTTCGGGCACTCAACAGTACACTGGGGCTGTATGCATAGGGGTGGCTATGCATTGGGCACTTTTTATGTTTTTGCCAATATGGGGCTATGCATCAGGGGAGTTATGCGCATTGGGGGTGGCTATGTACCGGTAAATACGGTATGCTGGGGGTGGTCTGGTCGCAAGGTGGTCTCGGGTCAAGACCAGGGCCCGAGTGCAAAAATCCTTTATATCCCTTCAAAACGGCAAACAAACAGAAAAGAAGAGACAAAAAAAACCCACCCAACAGAACGCAAAAACAACAACAGCAGAGAAAAAAAAGAAAAAGACCCAACCCCCCCCACCAAAAAACAAACACAAAAAAAAACCCCCCGCCCCCCCCCCCCCCCCCACAAAAAAAAACACCCCAAACCCCCCTCCCCCTCCCCCCCCCAGCCAGCACCCCCCCAGCCGAAACATCAAGGTTCACGAGTTCACCCAGAGATGACGACTTGTTCGCTGTATGGGAGGGTGAACTCGTGACTTTGATGTTTCGGTTGGTTATGACCCGGAGCCACTTTTACTTACGACCACTCCGGATGGTTTCAAAAGTCAGGGGAAAACGAACTGTCGCCCTTTTGTGACTCATGGGCGGGTGGGCATAATCAGCCATGTACTAATAATTCTTACTGAATCGAACAAGTTGGTGTACATATGTAGCTTACCTGTTTTCCAGTGAATGGTGTAGTTTGGATTCAGATGGAGTCCTGGCTGAGTGTTGGGGTTGTTATCGGATTCGCTCCACAGTCCGATACCGGCACCGTCGCCCAGATCGATGGCTGAGTGCCGACTGGAGTTGCCGTAGAAGTTGTGTATTTCGAAGCTGGCACCCTCCAGGTTGCCATTGGGGTCGAATTTCAGCGGCGGATGTCCGTTGCATAGCACGGGCACCGTGCTAGTGATGTTCATGTGCTTCAGGGCTGATACCAGTCTCACGAAAGGAATAGAATATTCTTTGGTTGTCTGAAATGGGAATAATGAGGGAAGACAGATATGCTTGACATGACATGGAGAGATGACAGATGGTTTGGTTTGGTGTATCGGAATAATAGGGTCTAAGGTTCATTGCATGGTGTACGTACTTACCTTACCGTACCTTACTGTACCTTACCGGTATCGTACCTTACCTTACGTACGTACCTTATCTTTTTGTCTTCTATAGGGTACTGTGGGGTAAATCCGACCATCTAGTTAGTGCTGAAGGCCGTTCTCCTTACGTACGTACCTTATCTTTTTGTCTTTATAGGGTACTATGGGGTAAATCCGACCATCTAATTGGTGCTAAAGCCTGTTCTTTTCACATGGGTTTATCCCAGCAATAAAGCCGATTAGGTTGTTTATCCCATAATAACCTATAGGCCTAATTTAGCAGATCAAATTACATGCAGTACCTACTTCGTTTTTGACCAGCCGTTTCTGCTTGTGCAGCTCGTGCAGAGCGTAGGCCAGCGCGTAGACGGCGGAAATGACGTTGGGTATGCGTCGTTGTTTCACCACGATCCAGCCCATATTCACCACGTTGAGACAGTCCTCTGACAGCACCAGCTCTTTGGTGCAATTGCCCCAGTCGGGGGGAGCGTATCCTCGCAATAGACGACTGCACTGATCGCAGTAGTAGCGAAAGAGCCAGGCGTTCTTCTGCAGTTTATTAAAGAACAAAGAAGGGATCAAGGTGGTACCGCGTGTTTTAATGCCACTATAAGGGTTTTCCCAATGAACAAAATGGGCCGGACCCGCCGGCCGGCCGAAGGATTGGCGTGTTCCCAATGATCCAAAAAGGTCGTCCGGTCCGGACTTTTTCGTCTCAGCCCAAGACATCGGACGAAACGGACGAGTTATTGTTTCCTCCCTCTTGAGTGGTCATAAAGAGGATTAGGGTAAGCATGGGGGAGCGGGAAGGAGGGGAGGGATGAGGGAGAAGTGATGTCAGGGATGTGAGAGAAGCAGAGAATAGACAGGTGGCCCAAAGAAGGCGAAGGGCTTCGGCCAATTTTTGTTCCTGATGATTGGTCCGGCCCGCTTATGTTTTGGTCCGGCCGGCCGGTCGCGTAAAAATCATTGGGAAAACCCTTTGTGTACTGAAGGGTGGCGCGGGGCAAAACCGACCATTGGGGACATCCTCCCACCCTGTGGGGGTAGGTTGTTGATTAGTTTCTGGTTAGAACGAATAAACAGAGGCAGAAAGTATGCCAAGATAGGGTACTGAGGGGAAAACCCCGCCACCTACTAGATGCAATAGGTACATGGTACTGAAAATTTTCTTTCCGCGCGTTTGGCTGGGTTTACCCCACCAATAAAACCGGCCGGGTTAACCCCATAATACCCTACATTTTCGAGAACCATGTTTTGAATGGGGGGGGGGGGAGGGGGGGGGGTATGACCGTCATAGGGTGGACGGATTTTATCCCAGCTACCATACATGAGTGAAGCTTTCCAGAAATGCTTGTTTATACCTGCAACCGCGAACGTAACTGGGCGGTCATCCACCCTAGGAACATGAGCGGAACTTGGCTTCGAATTTCCGTGGACAAGACGCCGTCACTGTAGTTTCCGGGTAGAAAGCCCGGCAGCTCGTCTGTCATGCTCATGTTGCTCGTCCATTGGTCCACCCCTAGCCATGTGGTCTCTGCAACAAGTTGTGTGCAGTACGTGTGGTTGTCTGTACGGTACATACATTTATTAGTACAGTATGACTTGCGATTTGAGCATATTCTGTATACGTACTATAATATGTATGTATACATCGTATGTACGTAAGGATGACCTGGCCATATTTGTACACTGTGCACTACGTACGTTTAAATAGTTTGGTGCGCGATGCCCCCTATGTATCGATTGAACTGGTACGTATCGTTTGTTCAGTACGTAGTATACATACTGTAATGACAGGAGTATTGCACTACTATGTAGGTTACTTTGGGGGAAACCCGGACACGGGCACCTGAGCTTTTCTGAACTTGCCGCTTCATCAGCAAATGATGAACATGGTAGCTCATTTGAAAGAGGAGAGTTCAAGTCTCAATTGGTCTTATGGTTGCTGAGATAAACTTAGGTGTCCGGCTTTACCCCATGTCCGGGTTTACCCCACAGTACCCTATGTTCCACCTTACGATTGAGCTGATATTCGGCAGCTTTATGCAGAAACCGAACCGCGTGCTGCCAATCCATGAAGAGTAGTGTGACGTTTGTGGTCACGTTTCCCTCAACTCGCGTGTTGAGCTGCAGTCGTTGTAGAATGCTGTCTAGCTTCTTGTCATCACCAAAGTATGCCTCCAGGCTGATACAGAGGCTGTCCGTTGCGTTGTTGTAGCCCCAGATGAGCTTCTTGAACTGGTAGATGCCTGGCAAGAATAGGTGTTCTTTCAGTACAATACTGAGTTGAGTACTTACTTAGTTCTTATATTGGGTTGAACGCAGGGAAAGTAGGCCACCGGGAAAAATTTTGGTCCACCAGTGGCCCTTTGCAGCTTCGCTGCAGTAAAGGAGACTCTATCTATGCATCTGGCAACCCTTTCGCAATTTTATCAACCCTTGTGCGGATCTGGCAGCCCTTTTGCAGATCTGCCAACTTTTTGTGCATCTGCCCATCATATTGAGCATCTGGCAAAAAGTTTCACATCTGGCAACCCTATTGCTGATCTGGCAACCCTTTTTGTGCATAGATCTGGCATCCGTTTTGGGCATCTGACAATCGTTTTCCAGCCCACTGGTCAGCGACATGCAATTTAGGGCGCAATGGTCTAATGTTGTGACACTTCAATAGGTTCCCTGCCCACATTGGCCCACTTTTCCCCTGCTTTCTACCCTACACATTATTATTATGAAATGCGAGGACAAGAGAAGTAGCCGGAAAAATTGGGCGGCCAGTGCGTGAGTCGAACACGCAGCGCAGCACGGGATTACGCCCCTATTAGCGCACGTCCCCTTCTGACTGCACAGCTCAATTTCTCAAACTTCCCCTCTTGTTCCTGCTCACTGGGCTCGTACACGCTCTTTTTTAGTTCTATCCTAGTCCTGCGTTGCCCTGCCTACACTTTGCTCGTACGTACCCTCTCTTCCGACTTCGTTATCGGAGCCGACGACGGCGATGTAATTCCAGTGGAGTGCGCGCACCAGGTCCACCATCGCCGCCGCCTGCTTGTCGTCCGCGTAGATGGTGCGGAAAAAGCTGGGGTAGCGCCCGCGGTTGCCCAGGTCCGGACTCGTCGCGTCGTAGCTCACCACCGGAATGTCATAGAGGCGGAAGAGACTGGCGACGCTGGCGCTCCCGTCGCTGCTGCCCGGACCCACCAGCCCCGCGATGGCCGGCGCCCAGTTGCAGACGCTCTGGGTTGAGGGCGATGGACGCCGGTTGGGCTGGGCAAGCTGTAACTCTAGCTGAAAGCACATGACGGTGGACACTTTTGCATTTGATGCCGCGTTCGCCAGCAGATGTCCGTACTTCCGTCTTTCTTTTCGTCTGCTGCTGCGTTTACCAGACATCCGTACGTCTGTCCGGTTGACGTGGGGTTGGGTTGACTGATGGATGGACACGTTATGGGTTGATGGACGGACATACGGATTTACGGACGTCTGGTGAACGCGGCATGTGTATCAAAGAGTACGTGGTCGTTTGCGGTGCCATGTATTCTTAGATACGTCAAACGTACCATCGTCTGGGGAACGCGGCATGAGCCTACGAGTTGCGCAGATGATGTGGCTCAGTGGCTAGTGCAGATGTGGCTGGGGCGCGAGGTGGTTCGAGTCCTTAGCCTTGCCACAAGTCGTCAGCGTAATGTAATGATTCATGTATAACCCCATGGGGTTCGTTGTCAAAAATTAGTGGCCCATATGAGGTTTATACATGAGTCATTACAGTACTGTACTTGTGTGAGGGCGTCGAGTGCGTAAAACATGTTCTCGAGACTGTCGTCGCATGTGCCCTGAATGTCGTAGCCCAGGCGAATGTTCGGCAGAATTGAGTCGTCCTTGTTGATCGCGTCTATGGCGAACACCATCGCTTCCACCAGCACTACCTGTACATAAAAATACATTCAAGACTCATTCACATTTGGAAGTAAATAACGCTCGGCGTACGCGCGCCATGTCACGCCGAACCACGGACACGAAGCGTTTTCATTCGCGTTTAGCGCACTCCTATCTAAAGTAGAACTAGAATTCCTGGGACCCATGTATTATTTATCTCCGGTTCTAGCGACCGTAGAGCAAAGCGGTTAAAAATCTCTCGATAACTTTAGCTCGCCTCGAATATAAAAAACCGCATGCGTCTACGTGCCCTCTGTGTCGAGAAATCGCCAAATTCCTTAAGTACTACAAATGTACTAAAAAGGTACACTTTTTTCAATTATTCAGCATAAGCCGCAAAAACTTTTTGATTAAAAGTAGCCTATCCTATGTAAAATTTGATGCAGATTTCAAAAATAGTATCGGTGTTTCAAAAAAATTTAACCCCTAATATACAATTTTGCAAAGTTTGTACATTTTTGACAATTTTTGGGTAAGGGTTAATTTTTTTGAAACATCAATACTATTTTTGAAATCTGCATCAAATTCCACATAGGATAGGCTAGTTTTAATGAAAAAATTTTTGCGGCTTGTTCAGTTATGTTGAATAATCGAAAAAAAGTGTACATTTTTAGTAGGTACTTAAGGAAATTGGCGATTTCTCGACACAGAGGGCACGTAGACGCATGCGGTTTTTTTTATTTTCGAGGCGAGCTAAAGTTATCGAGAGATTTTTAACCGCTTTGCTCTACGGTCGCTAGAACCGGAGATAAATAATACATGGGTCCCAGCAATTCTAGTGCTACTATAAATCTTTTAGATATTATTAGCCTCAGGTCCATATATAGGGTACTGTGGGGTAAATCCGGCCATGGGAAAATCTGGCCACCTAGTATGTTTCAGGTATGCATGTCTCAGCAACCAATAGACCGATTGAGACTGTATCAATCGAATCCTATTTGGTTCATCATTTGCTGAAACAGCAAGTTGAATGGATCTTGGGTGGCCGGGCTTACCCCATTGCCGGATTTACCCCACACTACCCTAATTACCGTTTCCTGATACTGCATGTCGCATTTCTGGTGCGTGACTTGGTTGTCGTCCTGATAGGGCGCCGTGTTGTGCAGATTGAACAGGCCGCCGATTTGAATATCGCCGACTTCGCACAATCGATCGTCGATGAGCTTCGGCGATATTTGACGATAGCCATGCACGAAAAATAATCTGTGATGGGTTTCGATGAATAGATATAGTAGCACTGTCACGGTGTAGCAGTGGTAGTGCAACGAAAGCATTGCACTGTAATCGACGGTCATTTTGAAAGCATTATTTTTGACGGCAGTGCCTCAAGGGAGAGAAGACACGCGACACTGCAGGCCTACTGTAGTACGTACATACGTGCATTTGCTTTCTATGTACATATACGTTTAGTGGACAGGCACATGTAAAATGACAGGTGGTGTTTTTCACACTAAGCTGATTGATAGTAAAGTAATGGAGTAATGCGTGATTAAGTTTGCGGTGAACCTGCCTGTCACTACACTACCACCCACACGTAAAGCTCCCGTCACTATCCCAGCCACATACTTACGTACAGTACGTACAAAGAGTACTATGGGGTAAACCCGGACACCTAAAGTAAGACCAGAGTTCTTGGGACCCACGTATTATTTATCTCGAGAACTACGTGACGTAGAGCAAAGCGGTCAAAATTCCACGGATAACTTTAGCTCGCCTCTCCAATAAACAAGGCCACCCAAAAAGCCTGCTGCACATTTGTGCCCAGAGCTGGCTCCGCCATTCACAATAACTTTCCATCGTTGCTGCTAACCATTGTTCTTTATTTTCCAAGATGGAAAATATATGGGGACGCGGTTACAAACTGACTGTGTCATTTCTATGCAATATGGCTCGACTCAAAAATAGGTTGTTCATTACAGACATTTTGACACGTTCAAAAAACTGTCGTGTGATTACATTCATAGGATCCAGAATTTTGTACCTACCTCATTTTGCAGTCCCCGTCAGTTGTCGTATGAACAGAACTTTTGCATTCTCTGTCAGCTCGCGTATGTACGTACGTACATACGTAGTAGTACATGTAGTAACTGCAACCTTTTGGAGAAAGATAGTAGGTACTAAATCCAAATTGTACAAACGTGCAAGGCTACGCACAAAAGCGTACAATGATCAAGAAAAAGCTTACTTCTCTCTCAGGTTTATAGGTTGTGGTTTTAAATCATGCGTGAGTCATATTCTCATCAATCTCTTTGCTATAGGCCTAGTATTCTGCCTTTACATAATATTTCCAGCGCCCTTTCTTCACTAGACTAGCGCTAGCAAGCTTCTATCATCGGCCCAATAAAAAGTGTTGTGCCTTCTTTACTCAGTCGGCATGCAACGATGGTCAGGCTCGCTCATTACTCTACTAGGAAGCGCGCACGGGGATATCATTATGTATTCCGCATTCCTCGAAAGTGTGGTACGAATCTGAAATCAGTGAATAACAAGCTTGTTTCACAAAAAGGTATATATTTCTCTATACAGATATAATTTTTGTTTCTTTAGGTTTTTAGATATATTATATTTTTTTGGTTTTTTTTATTTTACATGGTTTTTCTTAAATTTCTGGTAGATTTTGTTTCAGTTCAGGCGCGGTTGGCTTACATCTTTGTGACAGGTATCGATTTTTTCACTGTCGTGAAAAAGATGGGCTCAGGCGCGGTTGGCTTGCATCTTTGTGACAGGTATCGATTTTTTCACTGTCGTGAAAAAGATGGGCTCAGGCGTGGTTGGCTTGCATCTTTGTGACAGGTATCGATTTTTTCACTGTCGTGAAAAAGATGGGCTCAGGCGCGGTTGGCTTGCATCTTTGTGACAGGTATCAATTTTTTCACTGTCGTGAAAAAGATGGGCTCAGGCGCGGTTTGCTTGCCTCTTCATGATAGGTATCGATTTTTTCACTGTCGTGAAAAAGATGGGCTCAGGCGCGGTTTGCTTGCATCTTCATGGTAGGTATCGATTTTTTCACTGTCGTGAAAAAGATGGGCTCAGGCGCGATTTGCTTGCACCTTCATGATAGGTATCGTTTTCAGCACGGTTTGCTTTAATGCTTTCTCCTTCAGGGTAGATTTGTAGTTTCCTTATGGTAGTTTCTCCTTATGATTGGTTTGTATCTTTTGGTTTTTCACTATTTTTCCATATTTAACTTTTTGCGCAGTATTCAATTTTTGAAAAACATTTCTCACAGTGATTCTGTGGTTTATTTTCTCACAGTGATAACTTTTCAATTTCTGTTGTTGTGACAATAAGACAGAGTGCATTTGTCCTAATTTGCAATGGGTAAATCTTGTTACTCAGCACGCCAGCTTCGGGCAGCTTCACTGCTCTTGCTGGCATTGGTTAAGTTGGATTTCAGGCAATAGTTTATGCCTCCATTTCAGGGAACAGTTCTGGTTTATCTCTTTTTGGCAAGTTCATGTATGTATCTATGGTTCATATTTTCTGTTGTGCATCATGATAGGTATCGCTTTCTGGCTTGGTTTGCTTTCTCCTTCAGGGTACATACCTTAAGGGTAGGGTAACCTGTATGTATTTACCCTGTATGTATTTATTATCCTGTATGTATTTACCCTGTATGTATTTATTTATCCTGTATGTATTTACCCTATATGTATTTATTTATCCTGTATGTATTTACCCTGTATGTGTATATCCTGTATGTATTTACCCTGTATTTATCCTGTATATATTATCCTGTACATACGTTAGCCTGTATTCATTTTTTACTGCAAGAAAAACATGAGATTAGATGCTTATTTTCTCACAGTGATAACTCCTAAATTTTCATTGTTGTAACAAAATAACACAGTGCATTTTGTCCAAATACATAATGGTAAATCTTTCTACTCAGCATGCCAGCTTCGGGCAGCTTCGCTGCCCTTGCTGGCATTGGTAAAATTTGAAATGGTAATTTTAGGCAATAGTTTATGCTTATATTTCCTTGTGACAGTAGTTCAGAGTGAATTTGTCTAAATTGGTAATGGGTAAATCTTGTTACTCATCATGCCAGCTTCAGGTAGCTGCACTGCCCTTGCTGGCATTGGTTAAATTGGAATACTGTATGGTCTTCCTTTCATACAATACTTCATGGTGCAGCACTTTAGAAATAAGTTTACAATATACCCCATCAGGCAATAGTTTACAGCAGTTGGCCTATATCTCATTATTTGGGCAATAGCTTTCAACTTCATCAAATCTCTGTATAGCACATTTATCCTGTATGTATACCATACCTGTACGTACAGCATGACTTGTATCAATACTATAACCTGTATGTGTACAGTAATAGCTCACATTGGCAACTTTCCAATTAATTTTTATTGCTTTGACAAAATAACACTTTGTTCAAATTGGCAATGGGTAATATTATTACTAAAAAAAATGCCAGCTGGCATTGGTTAAATTGGCAATTGTTATTTCAGACAATAGTTGTTGATTATTATACCACCTTTCAGTAACAGTTCATATCCATTTCAGGGAATAGTTCATGGCATATCTCTTTTTGGCAATAGTTACATCAGTTACTGTGTAGTAGTTCATTCTTTGGTCACACTTTCCAAATTCCTTAGTAATTGGTAATAATAATAATTGGTCAATTAAAAATCAGACACCCTTCTGGGCAGTAATAATTGATAAGACACCCTTCTGGGCAGTAATAATGGTCAACACCCTTGCAGGCAGTAATAGTAGTTCAACACCCTTGCGGGCAGTATCAAAGAGTCAGACACCCTTTCGGGCAGTATCAAAGAGTCAGACACCCTTTCGGGCAGTATCAAACAGTCAGACACCCTTTCGGGCAGTATCAAAGAGTCAGACACCCTTTCGGGCAGTATCAAAGAGTCAGACACCCTTTCGGGCAGTATCAAACAGTCAGACACCCTTTCGGGCAGTATCAAAGAGTCAGACACCCTTTCGGGCAGTATCAAATAGTCAGACACCCTTTCGGGCAGTATCAAACAGTCAGACACCCTTTCGGGCAGTAGTAATTCATCACATCCTTACAGGCAGTAACAATTGGTCAACACCCTTGCAGGCAGTAATAATTTATCAGGCACTCTAGGCTTGACTCTTTTCCAGTAGTAGCATACACTCACTTCTGGTATGATAAGCATCTAATACAGAAAGTTCAATACTGCTTTTCCTATAGTCCTGCATAATTACAACATAACCTGTATGTATGCTATAACCTGTATGTACTGTACAACATAAACCTGTTTCAATACCATTTAACCTGTATGTACAACAACAACCTAATACAGACTTAACTCTCTCTCTCTCTCTCTCTCTCTCTCTCTCTCTCTCTCTCTCTCTCTCTCTCTCTCTCTCTCTCTCTCTCTCTCTCTCTCTCTCTCTCTCTCTCTCTCTTCCATAAAATGAACTACCCTTCCTATGGCATTTTTCAAAATAGAAAAAAAACACATCTATTGAAAACACTCAAACAAAGAAAAATCAAAATTACTGCAGCAAGCAATTCAGGCAAGTATGCTTCAAATTAATTGTATTTTAAACCACCTGCTAATGTAAATTTCCTTCTCTATCATTCAAACCTACTGTATATCTATGAGCCGATTTTGCCCCTAACTAATGCAAAGCACCAATTGCAAACGAAGATTGGCCACCCTATTGAGCACAAGAAGCAAAATGCAAAATGCATGATAAAGAGAAAAACATAAAATAACTGCAAAACAAAAGAAGACAAAATGAAAATGAAACAGCAATGTACATGAGAACACACTACATACACAATTTTGACATGCATTTTTAACACAATGAGACAAAATCCCAGCACAATGAGACAAAATCGGCTCTTGAAAGTAGGGTTAGAGTGAAAGAGAATGAACCTTTACAGAAGAAGGTGCCTTCAAATGTGTGAAAAATTAACCATGACTATTTTCATCCCTTTCATATTCAATTCAAATAACATCAACCAGAACAAAACGTGATGCAAAAAAATTCAAATCCCAGTAACCTTAATTGCCAAACCTGTAATGTATGCTATATTCAACCGATGTTTATACCTGTATGAATGTTCATATTCAACCTGTATTTACAGTACAGTACATATTCAAGTAAGCAAAAAGTAAGTAGAATTACTTATTACTGAATGAAAAGTAGGGTACTATGGGGTAAACCCTAATATGGGGTAAACCTAACCTGGCTGGACACCTAAGCTTTTCTCAAATGATGAACATGGTAGCTCATTTGAAAGATAAAAGTTCAAGGAATCGATCAGTAAGAATACTTTCTCAATCGGTTGTATGGTTGCTGAGATATACCTGGTGTTGGGGTTTACCCCTGTGTGTACTAACCGGCTTAGTCTCTCTACCCTTATATAGTCTTGATGTAACAAAAAATTGTTCCAAATGCAGAAAGTAACCCTCTCAAAATAAAACAATATCAAAACTATCCATATACTCTACCATTAGCAAAGGTACACAAACAATTTCCATTAGATAATTACTAACCAAATAAAAGAAAACTTTCTTACCAGATAAACCACAAAACCATTCCCCACGCTTGACCAAACGCTTCTCGAAAACCACCGCGCAGTCCAGCTAATGAACACTGAAATACAACAACAACAAATATGCATACAATACAAATGAACCATCCAATAATACAACCAAAACCCTAATTACCACTGATTATGAAATAACACACTTACCAGACCAACCATAACACACAACCTCACACGGTCAATGAAACAACATACAATGAAAGCTCACAACCTGTACTTATCACCCAATCTCTATGCGATTGCGCAATATGACGTCATTTCCCAACACACACACACAGGTGCTTACCCTCACGCACGCCCCAACCACAAATAAAGCGCCGCAACCTGTACTTACTTCCACATCCCTACGCGCTTACGCAATATGACGTCATTTCATAACACACGCAGCCACTCACTCTACCCGTGCAGCAGCGCCACCTCACCTACAGGTTAGCCACGCCCCTCAATGTTGATTGGCTGCCCACATTCTCAGTACAACAGAACCTGTATCATACGCGCACTGGCA
This sequence comes from Epsilonema sp. ZAB3_2, assembly GCA_030247985.1. NCBI lineage: Eukaryota > Metazoa > Nematoda > Chromadorea > Desmodorida > Epsilonematidae > Epsilonema > Epsilonema sp. ZAB3_2. The sequence goes on from JASAMW010007245.1 coordinate 34,655, forward strand.
CTCGAACTATATATAGACGTTTTGACACTTTTACCTTCTTGAGCCCCGTAGCTCAGAGGTAGTGATTGCGCGCACCACAACACTAGCCCGTGTTCAACCCTCGGACCTGTCAACATATACATACAGGTAAAACATACCCTACAGGTCAACATACATATAACTACTACAGAAAACAACACCTACAGGTAAAGGGAAACATACAGTTAACAAACAACATACAGGTAAAGGGGAACATACAGGTAACAAACAACATACAGGTTCAGTACAAAAAAATTTTCACACCATACCTACAACTAAGAGAAGGTATAGACTACCCAATACCCAAGAGGTACAGGTTGACTTAAACTTCCGTATACCCCCATGCTATAAGGATTTAACCATGATATAAGCGACCGACTATACCCCCATGCTATAAGGATTTAACCATGATATAAGACCGAAACCTGTAGGTATATCAGCGAAGTACTCCTAGTGCTCAGGCGCCGGCGGCGCCTGAGCAAAAAGTGCGCGCCATTTAGCTTTATAATAGCGTGCGCCTTTTGTTTGGGCTAATTTGCTACACAGGTATCTTCAGCGCATTGAGCTCTTCGCCCCCAAAAACGCGTGCGGCAACGATAAAGCATTACAACGTCAATTCAGAGAGCAGGCATCCATCAAGTTCTTGTGCATACTACGGGTACGTACTACATAGATATACTACTCTGAGAGGCGCCTTTACGTTGATTTCATGATACTCTGTTGTATTCTCTAGTACATACTGTACGTACGTACATAGTTTCGGGTGGAGGTGGACCGACAGACCGACATTTTTGCCTATGGTTAAGCGCCAATTCTCACCGCTATATTATAGGGGACGGCGTTTGCGCGCGTCCCCAAAAAAACCGTTTGATTCTATCTGCTCTCAGTGTCGAGATCTCGCCGATTTCCTTCAGTACTAAAGTCGGCAAATTGGGCGTGGACCATTGGGCAATTCTAAACCTCACAAAGGCCCGAAAAATCAAAAGTGGTAGAAATATGCATACATGATGAAAACGATAAAAATGGGCATCGGGCGTACAGGGTCGTGGGGTGTCGTGGTTTGCGTGGTTTAGCGTCTGCCAAATGGTGACACGATTTCAGTGCTGAAGGAAATCGGCGAGATCTCGACACTGAGAGCAGATAGAATCAAACGGTTTTTTTTATTGGAGAGGCGAGCTAAAGTTATCCGTGGAGTTTTGACCGCTTTGCTCTACGTCGCGTAGTTCTCGAGATAAATAATACGTGGGTCCCAAGAACTCTGGTCTTACTTTAGTATATCTCAGCAACCATGCGACCGATTGAAACAAGTGTTCTACCATTCAAATCCTTGAACTCTCCTCTTTCAAATGAGCTATTATACTCATCATTTGCTGAAGCGGCAAGCTCAGAATAGCTAAGATGTCCGGGTTTACCCCGTGTCCGGGTGTACCCGACAGTACCCTTTATCGTACAATGATGTCGCTTATTTGACATGGCTTTCCAATGCATGCACATACGTAGTGTATACGTACAGTATGTGTACGTATGTAGTATCATGCAATACGTACAGTACCCGTGTAATGTCCAATGTGCTATGTTGTTTCAGTATGCGAGATCCGTCGACGTGGTGGGGTTTATGGCCGCGGGAACTTCGCGACCGTCTGGCGCTCGGCAGCGTCCTGGCACTGGCGCCACTCGGTCTGGCATTCGAGTTGGCCTTCGTCCTGCCCGCACAGCTACAGCCCTGGTCCACAGGTGCGTATGTACATAGGGTACTGTGGGGTTAACCCGGACACCTATGTAAGCTTTGCTGAACATGCCGCTTCAGCAAATGATGAACATGGTAACTCATTTGAAAGAGGAGAGTTCAAGGAATCGATTGGTAGAATACTTGTCTCGAAATTGGTCGTATGTTTGCTGAGATATACTTGGTGCCCGGGTTTACCCCACAGTACCCTACGTGCTCTTGTTGGTTGGTTTGGTTGCCTGTTTGGTTGGGTGGAAAGGAAGGCATGGCATCGTATCCACCAGTTGCGTGGCCGTCAGGGTGGTTGAGAGTTGTAAGCCCCGAGTCATGGCCAGCCGAAATATCAAAGTCACGAGTTCACCCCTAGGCTGCTCCCATAACACAGTTAAAACAAACATATTTGGTCACGTCCAGTTTCCTACGTACGTCAGGCACAAATTCATCCGTCGTATCCCCTCTACGCCACGCTATCGTCACGCTTTTTTTGACCGTAACCCCCCCCCCCCCCCTCCCCCCCTAGTATGCTTATGTACGCAGAGTGACACATCGTCACGCTAAGGTCACATTCGCCCCAACCCCCCTATTTTTTTCGTGACGTGTACTTTATGAACCTCCCCTTGTATGTATTTCACGACGCTGTGCTGTGCAGAGTACTGGAGTGCGGCGGGCGTGTTCTGTGTGGTGGCGGCCAACTTCCTCGGCAACCTGTACCGGCTGATGCGGGTGGATCCGAGCGGGCGGAAGTCGGATCTGCCCTCCGTCCTGCGGCCCGAGTGGCGCTACTGCTACGCGTGCCAGCTCAACGCCCCGCCGCGCGCCTACCACTGCTCCGTCTGCGAACTCTGCATTCTAAAGCGGGATCATCACAGGTAGGTAGGGAGAAATTGTACTGGGGGGCGGGGGGTAACCTGGTCGCCTAAAGTTTTTCCAGTTTGTCGTTTCAGCAAATGATGAAGCAAATAGGTACGTATGTAGCTCATTTGATAGAGGAGTGTTCAAGGAATCGATTGATACTTGTCTCAATCGGTTCATTGCTTTGCTTTTCCCAGCTGCGGACAGGATCAGGGTGGCCCGAATTGCCCCGCATGAACCATATGTACATACATAGTTACATTCTATTCATTCTCCTGCTGGCTACTGTAGTAGTCCAACCCTCGCATGTCTAGCAGGAAGCTTCTCAAGTTTCCAAGTGTACGTATGTATGCGCACTTTAGTACCTACAGTATGTGCTGCGACTTGCCGCGTTCCGTATGGCGATAGCCGGGCCCTGAAAAGGAGGGAGAGAATTAGCACCGAACGCTATTGCCATACGTACGCAGTACGCAACAATACTGTATGTAGGCTACTGTACAGTATGGTACGTGCGTTCTGCTGTGTGCTGCAGTGCGTTCGCGGGCACGTGCGTGGGCTGGCACAATCACCGCTACTACCTGCTGGCGGCGGCCTACGCCTGGGTGGGCGCCGCTCTCGCCCTCTACTTTCACTGGTCCTACATCTGGGAGCGGCTGGGCGGCCTCAACGCCGCCACCTTCTGGTTCGTCCTCATGCCGCATCTGGCCCTGATCACCCTGCAGATAGGCCCGCTCCAGTTCTTTCTCGCCGGCGTCCAAATGAGCAGCCTCGTCTGCTTCCTCCTCTCTACAGGGCGTTCCGCGAGAGATTGGTCATTCGCGAATTGTCAGCACGGAAATATTGTCGATGTATAGGGTGTATCAGAATTTACTCTCCGGATGTTTGTGCCTTCATAACTTCCTTGGGTAGAGGGACTACGGGGCTGAAATTTTGCCTGCTCAATTGTAGAAGCCTTTGCTACAATATGCAAAAGAGCGTACTGAAATCAAATGCTCCGTTGAGGAACGAGAGGCACAAACACCCGGAGAGTAAATTCTGATACACCCTGTATTTCTGGGGTACTGTAGAATAAATCCGCCCACAGGTCCAGCAAATGACAGAGCATAAGTAAATATCGCATGGACCACCGTAAAGTGGCTCACGTTTTCATACAAAGCAAAGTGGACTTGACTGTGCAAGGACAGTTTGGCCAATTTCCATTGGAACGCCCTGTTTTTACGTATTTGCTCGCGAAACAGCTGTATCACGTGTGTCGAGGCGAGACACAGCAGGAAGCCTGGCTCGGCCTACGCGGCTACTACGACCTCGGTCTCGCGGCCAACCTGAGGGCCGTGTTGGGCCGTCGGCCGCTGGCCGCCGTACTCTGTCCCCTGCTCTCTAGTCCTCTACCCGGGGACGGACTGCGGTTTCCTCGGAAAGCGCAAATCGAAAACGTCAAAGATATCTGATCTGATCATGATCTGAGGAATGATTCCTAGCAATCGATCAACGCGTTTCTCTCTCATTCACGACTACGTATAGTCAGTCGTATTGTTTTGCTATGCACTTGCCATGATTAGGTATTTGTCTTTTTTTGCGTACACATACGTACATACACACGTGTGCATGCGTATCTGTACATAGAATTCGTTGCAGTACGTAATATGAAACGTCAACATGTGCTGCCTTTTGTGCTGTGAATTATTTTGAGGAATGATCAAGCATTCGCCTTTGTGCAGTTCGTTTGTTATAGCATTTTATGTAAAGGACATATGGCGTGATGAGATACATGTGTACGATATCTACAGTGCGTATGCAATGTACGTTCACGTAACCGCGTTTGATCTCACTCAAGTTGTTAGAAATAGCTACTCGCACCACCTGTTGAAACATGCTTGCAAAAGTGCCGATGCGTCATGAGCAAAGAGCAATGTCAATGTGTGGCTTTTGCTGTGTCTTCTATTGCAGAGTACACAAAGCATTGTGCGAGCGGGGTAATTCGAAACCCTCCCTCCTTAGATTTGCAGCAATATTAGCATATTAGTTTTGCAGGTACGATACGATGGGGTGGCCCGAATTACCCGGTACACTTATTCGCATATTGCACCGTGTGGTGCGTACCTGTACGTACATTACATTGAATTGCTGTGTAACATAGCTAAAAGGTATGTATAGTACAAAAGGTATGTACTATAGTATTTACATAACACCAAGAGCCCATACCGTTAGAGAGTGCGACACAAGGCTTTAGTACTGAGAAATAGGGCAGCAAAGCTTATCGGCTGACTGTCACAGCTTCCAATAGGGCTACAGATTCGAAACTTAGCTCACGCAAATGCTGAAAGTCTCAGCTTTTTCACGGTGCAAAAATTATTCAGATCCGACCACGGCAAGTGGTCAAAACTTTTGATTCTTTGAAGCCAGGTATTGCCTGCAATACGCGCCCCCGAAAAACAAAGCTGTGACCGGCGGCCCCGCAATTGCGATCCAGCAGTGCAGCGGTTTCGCCTCTATCAGCAAACTCATCGCGGACTAGTGGCCCCGCAATTGCGATCCAGCAAACTCATCGCGGACTAGTGGAGCCGCAATTGCGTGCCACCGCTGTGACTGCTGGATCGCAATTGCGGGGCCGGCGGTCACAGCTTTGTTTTTCGGGGGCGCGTATTGCAGGCAAAACCTGGCTTCAAAGAATCAAAAGTTTTGACCACTTGCCGTGGTCGGATCTGAATAATTTTTGCACCATGAAAAAGCTGAGACTTTCAGCATTAGCGTGAGCTAAGTTTCGAATCTGTAGCCCTATTTGAAGCTGTGACAGCCAGCCGATAAGCTTTGCTGCCCTATTTCTCAGTACTAAAGCCTTGTGTCGCACTCTCTAACGGTATGGGCTCTTGATAACACGTACCAAAACGCAACAACACGGTCAGAGAAACAACAAAAATACGCCATCCAATACCAGATGTACGTAAAGTATGCACTCTTTTATGTATTGTATACGTACCTTCAGGTTGTTTACACCTTAGATCATACCAAGCATTGTCCAGCATTGAGAAACAACAACACACATACAGTACATAAATAATCAAAGTAAGCTTGGGTGCCGCAAAGCAGAAAAAACGAGAATATCGCGCGATATTAGAAGAAGATCTGCCTATTTCGTCCACCCCTTCTGCCAGAAATTTGCACACGATCCCCACCACCGAATCTCTCGTTCAAGGTTGAACCAGTCTAAATAAAATAGAGACAAGGAATAGAAATAGAGTTAACCCCTTCCGTAATATCAGATGGCTGCCTGGCCGCAACGGCCTTGGCCACCCCACGACTATGGGCGGCCAAGATCGCAGGGTGGCCACAAAAGGGGTGTATATGCGGCCAGGGAGATTATGGAGGGGGTTAACTCCTCAATCGGCTCCTAACTGGTCAACGTTGGTGGTTGCGCAACCGACATAAGAGTATGGAGGAGTCACAACTGGCGTCAACCGACAAGAAAGTTGCGCAACCCATATGGCAACGGTTGGCGACTGTTGCGCAACTCCCACTATGTCGGTTGCGCAACTCCTCTGAAGCCTTCCTACGTACCTACCGCGTTCATGCTAAAGGAAATGCGTACGTTCCCGCCACCAAATCCGCCTCCTCTGGCTCTCGGCTGATGCTGTTGTTGTCGTTGCTGCTGGGCTCTCTTTCTCAATTCACTGGCACGAGCGGCAGACTGCAAAAACACACGTACGCATTGCATTGCTGTGCTTTCACAACGTAGTGCGAGGATATTCAGTAGTGCTCAGTACAATGTGTACATCAAATCACGGTCAAGGGACGTCCACAATAAAGGGACGCGTGAAAATTATGGAACAAGAAAGTTATTTTTTCGTATCCCAGTAAAAAATGTATCAGGCGGGCCTCTCTTATTCCTTGACTCTTACAATCGCTATTCAAAGTCTCCGTTCCGTTGACAACTGGTTGTTGTGCAACCGATGACAACCGAATTCCGACATATGGAGGCGTTGGGCAACCGTTGTCAACCAACACATAGCAGTTGCGCAACCGTTGCCATGGTTACGTAAGTTTTATACGCTGGTTGCCATCAACGGTTGCACAACTGCTATATGTTGGTTGTCAACGGTTGCACAGCCAGTTGTCAACGAAGACTTTCAAGATCAGGAGGAGTTAACCCCCTTCGTAATCCCAGGCGTCCGCCTGTCTGTAGCCACCCGGCAAACCCCGTCCGTAGACGGGATTTGTTTTTCCACCCCGTCTGCCCCGTCTATAATACGGACGGGGTTTGCCGGGTGGCTACGGACAGGCGGACGCCTGGGATTACGAAGGGGGTTAACCTATGTATGTACCTGAAACCCCAGTCGCTGTTTAACACCTCCTCCTCTGCCTCTGCTTCCTCTTCCTCCTGCGACCACTTGTACGCTGAAGTTGCCTCTGCCCACCGTACGTCGTTGTCTCTGTCGCTGCTGCTGACTGAACAGTTGAAGTCTGGCAGCCGCCCCGCCTCTGCCACCGCGTCGTCCGCCTCTGGAAAGGATTGGCAACACTTTTTACACGTTTATGGATTCTTGTCAGCTCCAAGCACATTGACACTTACGAGTTCGCAACTGTGAAGCGATAAAGTGGTGTCATGGGAATTAGGTACGCATAGTGAACGTACATCGCATCACAGCAGTACCAAATATATGTAATGTAACTGGGCTTAGGGGAAGAATGGAGCAAACAGTGTAAATGACGCGCTACGAGTTTGTTTGTGTGTGTGTGTGTGTGTGTGTGTGTGTGTGTGTGTGTGTGTGTGTGTGTGTGTGGATGGCGTGGTTTAGATTCCCCATTGAAATGGGTTCTACGAAACCCATTTTAATCAATGGGTCGAATATGGAGTCAGTGATTGCCCCCTTCATTTACACTATGGTGGGTGTGCTTCCTTCTTCCCCTAAGCCCAATTATATATTTTTGGTAGCACGTAACGTACAATACGTATCGAACTGCTACTGAATGCTCTCGCTCGCCTAACGCTCACACGTCCACGTAGCATATGTTCTCATAGAGGTTAGGTAGCAACTACGGTACGTACCTACCTGGCAGCCAAGGAAGACTGGGGCAGAAAACGTCGTCTGGCGGCTTGAGCAGGAATCAGATCTGATTGCATCTGGCCCACCGTCCCTCGACCTTTCGGCGTCCGCCTCAGCTGCACAGAAATTAGACAAAAAGGCTCATGCCGCGTTCACCAGACGTCCGTTAATCCGCAACGTCCGTAAAAACGCATCTAGGAGTACACGGTTGTTTGCGGTGTGCCATGTACTCCTAGATACGCTTTACGGACGTACGGATCCGTAAGCGTATCTAGGAGTACACGGTTGTTTGCGGTGTGCCATGTACTCATAGATACGCTTTACAGATTTACGGACGTACGGATGGACAACGTCCGTCCGTAAATCCGCAACGGACGTATCTAGGAAGTACACCGTCGTTTGCGGTGTGCCACCTTCTCCTAGATACGTCCATTACAAATTTACGGACGGACGGATTTAGGAAGAGCTCTCCCTTACTCCTCTGACGGCGCGTCGAGCATTCGAGGCCGCGAGAGCAGCCGCGGCCCTTCGTGCGACCGCCGTCCTCGTCTGCAGACTCGTCCTTCCTCCACCACCCCCCAACCTGGAGCGCACGCCACCAGCACCAACACCAGATGCAGCAGGCTTCATTCCGCCCAGCTAGAAGACATGAGAAGAAAGAGCACTGGGTAAGGGTCTTCGAAAGAATGAATGTGGTGGGTACTGTGGGATAAACCCGGCCGTGGGGTAAGCCCGGCCACCTCAGCTCCCTTGAACTTGCTGTTTCAGCAAGTGATGAACCAAATATTGTAGTCTGGCGAGAGAGAGTTCGCTATGGGACTCAAGTCGTCCTGTAGTGTACTTTGCATTTACTTCTGCTAAATAGAAGTACACGAAGCACAGACAGAAATCTGCATTTGTGAATCTATCTTACGCAACGCGCCTTGAATCCCATAGCTAACTCGAACTGGCCAGACCATAAGTGCGCTACACACGTGGTGAGTAAACTCGCGGTGAATTCCTGGTGAGTTTGAACTTCGAGCTTGGTTTTGCGTGTCGAGCATCCTCACTTGCTCCCATGCGTAAAATTTTTCTCACGTGTTCACACGTGGTGAGTTTCAAACTCACGGTGAATTCACCGGCCTCCCTATGCTTCATCAAATACTTACGGGGAATTCCCCGAGAGTTTACTCACCACGTGTGTGGCGCACTACTGTTTACGGGTCTTCGAAAGAATGAATGCGGCGGGTAAGCCCAGCCACCCCAGCTCCGTTGAACTTGCCGGTTCAGCAAATGATGAACGTGTATTGTAGCTCATTTGAAAAGGAGAGTTCAAGGAATCGATTCGTAGAATACTTGGCTTAATCGGTCGTATGGTTGCTGAGATATACTAGGTGTCCGGGTTTACCCCCGTGTCCGGGTTTACTCTACAGTACCCTGTTACGTACTGCGTACGTATGGCAATAGCGTCCGAGGCCAGTGCTGTAGTGTACGTAAACCAGTTCTAGGTATGTAAGGCGACTTTAGCCAAAAGTCCTCGGACCGGTCCCTGGTGGGGTTGCCTAAGTCCGCAGCTGTGTCCGAGGGTAACGGGTTCGATTCCCGTTCGGTCCTTATTTCTCTCCCCCTTTTCGGGGCCCGGCTACCGCCATACGGAACGCGGTACGTCACAACCCTATGAACTTTTTCGACACTTTTCTTTGGCTTCGACCAATCCCATTCTATTGTCAGTGACTCACTCTGGCAGATCTGCGTCGCGAGGCGATATTTGAGGCGGGAATCATCGTCCATCTGCCTCCTCTTCCTCTTCCTCCTCTTCCTCCTCTGAATGCCGTGGGTCTTTGTATTCTACGCGCTTCCGCCCGTCTTCCCAACAACGCTCTCTGAAATATAGACTACCGCCATTACCGCCAATTCGAGCGAGGGTGTAGTTTAGGAACTTGGGCCAACCCTACGCCTATCTCTAAGCTAACTCACTGGTAATTGGGATAAAGGCAAAGGGCAAGGGGTGACCCAATATCCTCTGTTAACACATACCACGACCTGGCGTCATTATTAGCAACGAGTCGTTCAGCTGTTGTCGGTTTGTGTTTGTTTATTGACGAATAATATATGGGTGATGCCCGTTTGTTGTCCGTTCGTCAACAAACCGATAAAAAACCCAAAAAAAACAAACCGACGATACCCATATTTTTGGGGCGCATATCTGCCAGGGATGGTTTGTTTCGTTTACACTAAGTCGTCCATTCTTCCCGTCTATTCTTCCTCTATAAATTTTTGCCAATATATAAACGGACAACAATTTGTTGCCAACAATGACGCCAGGTCGCTGGCTCAAACAAATGAACAAACAAAACCTTGAGAATAGCCAACGCCAGTTTTCGACTGATGACGCCTCCTCCTATTCCTCCTCTCCCACCGCGGCCGATTCTTCTGTTGCCTCTGGCACCCCTAGTAGATGCGAAAGCGCGCAACGCGGAGCGTGATCCCGCCCTCTGCTGCGCTCGCACCGCTCTGGCGCCGGCGGCCGGAGATCGATTCCCGCCTCGCCCCCGAGCGCCGCCTCTCGCCCCTCTGCCACCGCCGCGACCCCGACCAGACTTCTTCTCCTGCTTTATAATGTCATCTGAAACAGTACTGCACATACTTACGTACAGTAGATGACATCAGACAGGAACTGATGGCTCGTTCACCAGACGTCCGTAACGGACGTCCGTCCGTTCGTCAACCTGTATGTGTTCGTCCGTCCGTCCGTCTGTCAACCCGTAAGTGTCCCGGACGTCTGGTGAACGCGGCATGACTCGTACCGAACTTACCTAAGGACATCTCTATCTTTGCTTCACGAGACGCCATCGTGACAAAATAATCACAGCGCAGTGAAGAAAGCCAAGCGGTGGCGTAGCGATTTTCCTTTTTCCTGTCTTCCTTCTGTTTCTGTTCCTGTTTGTTGCTCTTTCCTTTCAGTTTCCGATATTCTTTTTTTCTACTGTTGTTTCCGGGCGTAAATCTTAAGGTGTAATATGCAAAATTAAAAACTCGTGTACTTCCAGACAAAATCGTCGTCAGGTGTACACGGATTCATGGACAATACGCAGCAGTACTAAACATTTCAATACAAAATGTAGACCGTTTACGCCTGATAACTTCAATCTCAACTCGATCTCGATGACTGCTTATTATTCATTTTACATGCGCCAGCGAATGGTCGGTTGGAGGTGTTGCAGAACTAACGGAAGATGGTGTTCTGTTCTGGTTTACGACAGATTCGCAAGGTCAAGAAAAAGACTCAGAAAGCACTGAAAGAATACGAGAAAGCTCTCAAACGACAATATGAGGAGGGTGATCAGAAGAAATGGAGTTGCAAACAGCGCGTTCAGTATAAGGCGCGACAATGTGGCGTTACCTGCTGTGGTCGATATTGTGGACCAGAACACACGGCCGGGCAAATCTTCCGAATTTTGACTTGGTTCATTATTTGCCAATATCTCATAGGTAATGAGAGTAAAGATATTATCTTCGACGTTTCTGCAGGTGCCCAACCGTGGTCATTTGGCATTGTGGTGTCGGTGTGCACTTTTTGTTGCGTATCGATCAAAAACATAAAAGCTGACACGTAGGATAACGTGGGGCAAAACTGCCCACCTACATATGGTGCTTTTACCTCCATTCTCGAAAATGTAGTGGGCAGATTTCCCCCATGGACGGTTTTGCCCCACGCTACCCCACAGCGATTGTTTTTTTTTCAGGTCCCTTGATTTGGCTCCGTTTGGCGTTCAAACTTCCGCAGTACAGCGTTCGCCTGGGCTACATATGCGGGAGTGTCAATCTGTTGTTCAGCTTCGCCATGCTGATATCGGAGCGAATTCGCTGCATTCTTCTGCTAATGGTTCCCGACGTTCTCACTGGCACATTGGCGAAAATTCTGCTGATAATGGTGGCTATCTGGGTGCTGCAGGGTAGAGATGGGCCGAGACTGGATTGTTGCTGAAAACGAGACCGAGACCGAGACCGAGACTTAGAATTTTTTCCGAGACCGAGATCGAGACCGAGACTAGGGAATTTTGTCGAGACCGAGACCGAGATCGAGACCGAGACCGAGACTAAGTATTGGTATAAAAACTTATGGAATTTCGTTTGTATTTTTTCTGACGGTTGTTTTCTATAAAAATTTTGATGGCGAAAACAGTGGCAAATAGGTGCTTCACTTCTATTTTCTACATTACATGGCTAAAATCGCCCCGCAGGGAAGTATTTTCATAATAGGCAGCTAAAATCTCAGCAGAAATGCATGAAAATTGCTTGTGAAAGCACGATTTAGATATAGTCTCGGTCTCGCCTAAAAATAGGCCCTAAAAGTTGCTAGACCGAGCCCGAGACCGAGAATTTGAAAATTCTAAAGTCGAGACCGAGACCGAGACCGAGATCGCCAAAAATGACCGAGATTTCCGAGACCGAGACCGAGACCGAGAGTCTCGGCCCATCTCTACTGCAGGGACCCGCGCAAAACATCAACACGAACCAAATGATCATTTTGGAGACAGCCGGCTGTATCTTGGACAATGTGAAAAACATAGCAAGGGAAATGAAGGTACAGTTTGAATTTCTTGTGCACGGAGAAGCATTAGAAGAAAATCAGCGATTTCTCGACATAGAGGACACGTACGTAACGTAGACGCAAGCAGTTTTTTTATTGTTAATCCGGCTATTATTTAGCCGTGGAGTTCTTGACCGCTTCGCTCTACGCTGGCTACATCCTGAGATATTTTTTACGAGTGATCCTGAAGTGCTTGCCAACGTACTATAGGTGCATTTGTATGTACGGGTGAAACTACGGTACCTTATGTATTTATGCATGTAATGTCCAAGCTGTTTTTGCCACCTTTTGCAGCAAGAAGTGAATGCCTTCACACAGTCGCTGGTCGGTCCGTTCGTGCTGGCATTTCGCGAGATCAAGCGCTTTTTCCTGGGCATCAAGAAGAAGCTGCGCGAGGTCTCCAGGGGTATCAATAAGCTCATCGCTCTGATACGTAGAGCCTTGCGCTGGCTGGAAGGAAAACTCGCCAATTGCGAAGCTCAGCTGCTATCGCCGTACTACAAGTGCCTCAATTTCTTCGAAGATACCTACAAGCAAACATGCTACAAGATCTTCGATACCGTACCCCTGCATATCCTGACTTTTGGCTTGTTGCAAAAGCATAAAGGTTTGGCTACCGCTCGGAGGATGTTCAGGGTGTACCGTACATACATACATATACGTAACGTATAAACCGAACACTTTCCCGCATAACTCGGAACCACAGGTTCGCGTACATGGTGCCGCCAGAGTTCCCTACGTACGTATGTCCGTATTATTTTACCTGTGCATAGCCCCCCCCCAGTGAAGGTGCCCCCCCTATGCATAGCCCCATTGGCAAAAAACAGAGAGTTGGGGGGCCAGCAGGTGAAAAAGGGCGTAAAAAATGCCCTATGCATAGCCCCCCCCTATGCATAAGCCCCATATGTACTGTAGGGTACCTGAAAAATAAAAAAAATCCTACCTACATAAGCTGGTCATAACCTACACATAGGCACTCCCACACCAAGCTAAGATGCCTATAAGCCTGCTTGGGCGTGTATTGTACTAGAATAACCCCCTGGTTTGAACTCAATTATGCCCTAAATCACGTGTTTTTGGCCAAAAAAATATGCACTCTGCGCACCTCTCAAAAACATAAAAAATGTCCTATGCAGGAAAGTGTCCCCCCCCCTCCCCTCTATCGTAGCCCCCCCCCCCCCCTATGCATAGCCCGCATATACGGACCTCCAGAGTCAATACGCACGTAGGTACGTATATGCAATAAATTTGCATCTCTTGCTGTGTGATTTATCAATAATGCGTCTTTTTCAGTTTGTATCGCTCCGGAATGGCTAAAGAAAGTCTGCAATGTCGCCAAATTGCTCTACAAGTTCTGCGAGTTCGTACAGAAAGTCAAGCAGTTTGTCAGCGTTCAAATACTCGGTAATCCACATGCGAAACTCTTTCATTGCCGTAGCCGTTAGCCCGAAGCTGTAAACGTAACGTATTCCATTGTCGCCCAGTACGGAACACGGTACGTATACGATCATGTGTGTACGTACGTACGTACATATGTACATAATTGTTGTCAAGGTCGCATGGAGAAAAACTTGCGCGCTGCATCTGACGCCATCGTACGCGAATTTTACTTCGATGTCGTCTTCAATTCCACCACCGAATACAATTTGACGTTGGACCAGCGGGTTCAGGAACGATTGCAAGAACACCTGGAAAAGTGGAAAGAGCGTCGGGAAAAAGCTACTGATATCCTGAGCACCTTGTTGGAGATCCTCAGCTACATTGTCCTTGCGCTTACATTTGTGAAAGCCTTCTACTACTGGCGATCCTATCGTAACAAAGACTACTACGACAATTACGTCGTGACGTCTGCCGTGGTACAGTTGGATGACAAAAGAGCGCAGCTAGGGAATCCGACAATTCTGCCACTGCTACCAGACGAGAGGCGACTCTACATACATCATGATCCGTGTACCGTCAGGTTCGATGGCGCCGTTTGTTACTTGTTGGTATATTTTTGTTTGTATTGGATAACTCTGTTTCAGGAACAGGAAATTTTCGGACCACGGGAAAATCTTCGGACAAAAATTTCTGCTCGAAAATTTACCAGTGGGGTTTGATCAAGCAAGTGTGGTTTGATCAAGTCGCCTGACGTTTTTGTCCGAAAATAAGTCTGTCCAAAAAAGTGTCCGTAAATTTCCCCATCTATTTTCAATTGAGGGCAACTTTATTGCATTTTTTCTGTACGTACTGTACGTAGAATGACCGAGAAAGAGAAATCGGGTATGGTGCGCCGCCTTGTCAGTGTGATTCTGTTGACGTTGTTCACGTCGGTGATGATCGGACTGGACCAGATGATCTACGAATTCAACCGCTCCATCTACGACTATCTCAAGCAGCCAGTAGCCCTCGACACGCCCTCATTCTACTCCGTAGATGTCGTGGGGAATGGTCGGTTTGCATGCATAGAGCTCTAAGGGTATCAATAAACCATCCACCTTTCCGTGCTTATAACTCTGGAACCACACCTTAAATTTTCATGCGTTTTATTTTGTATTTTGTAGCCGAGGCTTCAGCTAAGATGTGTACAAAATTTTAGCTTTATTGGCTCAGTGTGGAAGCTGCTCAAACACCTTCTTTCTCCGGCGGTCAAAAACGAGCATTTTTCGAACTGGTAGTGCCGATTTAGAGGTCTTCTGTGCATGGTCCTAAATAAAATTAGTCTCGTAATAAAAAAAGCTGCCCCAAGATGCTAGAAAATACGTATCTCATGCATTATTCCCAGTTCCAGCATAGCAAACGCATGGAACAGGTTATCTTGAAAAATTAAGACCGAATTTTTCTCCATACTAAAGAATAACGTCGATTTTGAGCTTCGAGATTTAAACTGTCGCAATTTCCGAAGTATGCGGACCAAATACTGTAGTTGAAATTTTGTACACATCTAAGTTGAAGCCTTGGCTACAAAACAGAAAAAACCGCATGGAAATATAAGGTGTGGTTCTAGAGTTACATGCACGGAAAGGTGGATGGTTTATTATGAGACACTCTGTATTTTAAATACATACATAGAATAAGACACTATTTTTGTTTGTGATACCGTAGGTAGCCTACATACGTATTAAAAATACATACGTAGGTAGGTACAGTAGTAGTGGTTGGCAGTGCTATGGTGTATTGTTGTATATAGTAGTGTACTGTGACGTCACTATTTGCAGGCTCGATGGCTAACGCATACAAAGACATGATGAAGTCAGTGGAGCCAGAAGATGAGATGGACAACAGCAAATACTATCGATGGCAAGACTGTGTCAATGAGCCCAGCGAACCCGACTATGAACTGAGAGAAGTGAGTGAATCGATTCAATTCTACTACATACGTAATGTAAACGTACTGTATTATTCTTGATTGATAATTAGCGCGCGGACAACTTTATGCGCAGTGTTACAGTAGGGAGAATGCAATGCAGGGGTTTGGGCGGCTTCCCTCAAAACTTCAAAATGCAGTTACACAGACACACTTTGTAGACAGTTTGAAAAAAAACCGGGCGCTGTCTATGCTTTCGCATACTTTGTGTGGCGGTCCAGCATGGACCGCCACGAAAGGTAAGGTATTGCTTTTGGCGCTAAGCCAAGAGAAGAAAAAGGTTTGTTTCAGATTTCCTTTCCAACATTCACCTCATTAGCTAGAACCGGTGAAAGGATAGGCCTTTCTCATATGTTTCCGTCTCCTCCGCTCACTTTTCTTTTGTTTCTTCTTTTTCGGTTCACCACGGTTCACCTTTTTCTTCTCTTGGCTTAGCGCCAAAAGCAATACCTTACCTTTTGTGGCGGTCCATGCTGGACCGCCACACAAAGTATGCGAAAGCATAGACAGCGCCCGGTTTTTTTCAAACTGTCTACAAAGTGTGTCTGTGTAACTGCATTTTGAAGTTTTGATGGTTTCTTTCAACCCTTTATTTTCAACCCCTCTTCGCGGAAGAATAACTTTTTTCTGAGCTTGTAAATGATGTCAAACGCGAACCCATAAAATGTTCTGTTCTGTCTTTTCCTAATTTTTACGCCCCAAACATTTTAGGCCACCGTACCCCTGCAATCAGACAAAGCTTGGCGGGCAACCGAAACCCACAGATATGTACTTTTATTCCAGGTGTTGAGCTGGATGTTGGTGGCGTGCTTTTGTCTCGCTCCCATCCGCGTATACGCGATGCGTAGTCGACGGATTATCTGCGACTACTTCTATCCGAATCAGAAGCAAGCGCGAGCTTACAATCTCTACAATGTCATACTGGTGTCCAGGCAGAGTCTCCTGCTTCAGTTCTTCAAAGAAGGCTTGGCGGAAACCGTGCTGTCCCGTTTTGGACGCGGTATGTAAGTATGTACGTACACACGTACGTATACAGTATATATATGTATGTACATATACCGTCCAGTCTGGTATCTGGGCAAAATATGGAGTAAAAGTAATTTTGGGGTGTGGGACGGACTGTGGGTGGTGGGTAACTGTAACTGCGGGAAAATTTTCGTTGATGTGATTTGTAAGTACAGTATATTTATTTACGCACCTTATGCAACGATGCCCTGCCCAAATTCACGGATTCATTGCCTATTGCAAACAGGCGGTCGAACCGAAATACTGAAAAACATATCGCATCATCATGATCCACTGACTTGATGATTGACGTTTGACACATGCAAGTAAATTGAGCATGTTTCTTCAGGGAAACAACGCTGTGGCCTTTGCATGAAATTGGTGAAGCCGCCTGAGAAAGGCGAAGAGCCGCAATTCTTCAAATGCGGGCGTCGAAATTGCCCCGGTCTCTACTGCCTTCTCTGCTACGATAAGATGTCCGCTTGCCAATTTTGTCATCTTCCACTGCTTCGTTCAGCGGATTTGGATAATCTTCAAGAAGCAAAAGATTCGAGTGAGGAGGAGTGAAATAATTGACCACTTTCGAGTTATTGAATGGTACGTACAGGATGAAGCCGTTTACACGGTGTTTTTTGTTGCGCCTTTCTGTTGTTTTTGTTGGCGCAGAGAATGTGAGGAAAACATGAAAGTATGTTAATTCTGAATTGAAAATGAAGTCACACCTGTCTGTGTATTTCTCCGCGAGATGTCGCGGCGCTCTTCGTAATCTTTCGTAAATCGACGAACCAATCAGCGCCAAGTGACGTCCAAGAAATGCGACGGAGCGGGGCTTTTATTTGCGACGCAGCAGGGCAGAGCTCAGTGTTGGAAGTTGAGCGCGTGCCGGACGCTACGATGTTTGAGCGTGAATTTGCGCGAATTGCGGCTTCCCCCTAGGACCAGAATGACCATCGTACTCTTCTTGGTGGATTCCAGCGCTTCCATGAACCAGAGGACCTATCTGGGCACCTCGATTTTGGATATCGCAAAAGGGGCTGTTGAAACATTTATCAAGGTAATCAAGATGGCGGATGCGGCAGCCTCGGCCAGCCGTTGTCGTCTCTCGTCAGATGGCGCTGTCGGCGTTCTTGGTCGTCTGCCAGCCAATCTTCGCTTTCTGCCCTTTCTGCCCTTTGCTCTTTGGTCGTTGTTGTTTCGCGTGGGCGGTTTATCTATCATTATCACATTTTGCGCGCTATTTCCGTCTGTTTTCAGTTGCGAAGCAGGGATCCGGCTACCCGAGGCTGTGACCGATACATGCTGCTCACGTTCGAAGATACGCCGAAAAATATAAAGGTGACGAGGATTGTGAACGGGTAGGTACGACGTACGCCAGCTTTAGTCGTTCACGAATGACGTATGCATGCAGTCCGCACCGTGAAAGTTGCGAGTTATGGGGCTGGCGGAGAAGAAAAGCACAAAGCTGGCATTTAGCCGAACAGCTCACAGCAAACAGTGGCATTTTCATGCTATGCGATCGTACGAATTGAGATGTAAAATGTGTGATGAACGAACGAACGCAAAGGCCATACTATGTACAACATGTACTACATGCGCGAGCTGTGCACGCCGTACTGTTTACGTACGTGCATAGTGTCATAGTGTGTACGTACTGTTCAAACTGTGAATGTATGTATAGTAATACTACTGTAATGTATGCTGCTCATAATCACGCCAGGTAAGCCGAGGATTCGAACCCCCTTCCCGACAACGCCTGAACCACTGATCCACGAGCGCGATGGCGCAAATTCCTACAATCTTCCCTTTTGAATTCTTATTCGTCTTGTTTGTGTGTTTTCAGGCGGGATGGAAAGAATCTCAGGCCGAGTTCAATCAGCAGCTGAAGGGCCTGACGGCGGAAGGCCTGACGACGTTCGGGCCTGCGCTCGGAAACGCCTTTCACTACCTGAACCTGAACCGGCTCAACTCGGGCATGGACTACTATGGCCTCGGACGATATCCTTTCATCCTCGAACCCGCCCTCATACTAGCCATTACGGATGGAGGAAACCTGACTTCGAACTCGGGGGTGCAAAACGAGGTAGGTAGGATCGATCAAAAATAAATAATTCTTGCTTAGGGGAAGAATGGACGACTTGGACTCAAGGCGCGTTGCGTAAAATAGATTTCCAATTGCGGATTTCTGTCCACGCTTCGTGTACTCCTATTTAGCAGAAGTACATGCAAACTACGCAACTAGCCTTGAGTTCAAGTGCCAACTGCTATTGGCCAGACTATAGTGTAAACGAAAGAAACCATCCCTGGCAGATATGCGCCCCAATTTATTTGGGTTTGTAAAAGTCGATAATTTTACGAAACCAAAAATTGGTTTTTTCTATCCCAAATAACTGGGTTTTACGAAACCAAATAATTGGGTATGTACCCAAATAATTATTGGATATTGCAAAAACCCAAACAATTGGGGCGCATATCTGCCAGGGATGCTCTCTTTCGTTTACACTACATCTTCCATTCTTCCCCTTAGCAAGAATTATATATATTTGGTAGGACGGTAAGCCAAGCACAGACGGAAAAACGAGGAATGATGATGCCGCGCTCTTTAGATTAGCGCATTCAACGTATGTACACCCGAAAAGCTTGACAGTCATGGACTTGGGATTTACGTCGAACGTACGTAACGTACGTCTCTAATCTGAACGCGGCATGAACATGGGCCTCAAGAGAAGGAAGAGGTTAGAGATACCAGCGGTATAGGTGTAACAGCATACACGTACGTCTTTGCACCTGCTAGCTGGGGTGTTCAAAGCACTATGCGTACTGTACACTTTATTGAGGGATGTGATATGGGATATGTGCGGGATATGTCGGGTCAGGGGAATTTCGGCCGAACCACGAATAGGGTAGCGTGGGGCAAAACCGCCCATGGGGGAAATCTGCCCACCTGGCGCTTTTACCCTCCCCCCATCAAGCCTAAGTTGTCAAGTTATGGCTAGAAACGAAGAAACAGAGGCAGAAGTTTCCCGAGATACATTTTCGAGAGCCATGTTTTGAATGGGGGTAAAAGCGCCATAGGTGGGCGGATTTGCTCCATGGGCGGTTTTGCCCCACGCTACCCTATCTTTCATCTGTAGCGCCTTCAAACTGGAGATATGTACGTACGTACTCTGACCTGAATTACCCCGCACTATTCTAGCTGAATTACCCGTACTATTCTAATTATTATTGGAAGGAAGACGGAAGGATCACAGATATCACAGTGATTTAAAGTTTGATGATGGTTGTTGGTTGGTGATCGGAGTTCGGCTTATGCATGCATTTATGCAGGGCGTGTGGTATTGACTGGTTTTGCGCTGATAATTTCTGGGTAAGATTGCGAGCTAACTGAACCGCTCTGATTTACCACTTACAAAATTGCGCTGAAAGTCAGTGTTAAATCAGAGGGCTCTGCTTGCGACCACCCAAATATTTTCAGCGCCACCGGTGGATAGGGATAGTTTACAGGCAGGGCAGGGAATAATAGGCACAGATGACAACGGGGGCAATAGCGACACTCCACTGCCACTGTGGAAAATAGTGGCAGGGATGCACCAAAAGCACACATCACAGCTTGCATTCGGACATGCAATCTAACAGCTGCTATTAGCTGGATTACGTACGTACGTTGTACACTGTACATGCCTATCTTTTGGTGATGTAGTGGCTCATGCGGCGTTTCGTCTTGTCATGTCAACATTCACCAAGCTGCACGAATCATCGGCGTTTAGTCCTGTTCAGCAAACCTGTGTTGAACATTTATGCGAATATGTGTAGAGTACTGTGTATATGAATAATCAATGTGCAGTCAGGAATATATGTATTCCTGGTGCTGTACGTACTTATGTATGTACAGTTCAGTACGTAAATATACAACACTGGCTGCTGTGCTGCTTTTCATGAGCGGACTGAGACGAACGAGCGGCAAACACGTGTAGTGCTTGCCTGCAATGCAAACATGGATGGTGAAAACTTCCATCAGACATTACATACTGTAACATTACGACCGTGCATGGATGCAGCAGCAGAGGGAAAATGCGTCAAACTGATTCGATTGATATTGCGTCGCAGATGTACGACGTAGGGTACTGTGGGGTAAACCCGGACACCTAAGTATCTGAGCAACCATACCACCGATTGTGGCAAGTATTCTACCAATCGATTCCTTGCAATTCTCCTCTTTCAAATGAGCTACCTACAATGTTCATCATATTTTGCTGAAGCGGCAAGTTCAGAGGAGCTTTGGTGTCCGGGTTTACCCCACAGTACCCTACCTACCTACGTAGAGTAAAGTCAAGCGCAAGTGTCTCTCGTTTTCAGTTGAAAGTGCCAGTGGTGACATCGATGCTGGGGTCGGAGCTGACCAAGGAGCCGTTCCGATGGGACCAGCGCCTGTTCAGCGTGGTGTTGCGGATTCCGGGCCGGGCTCCGGATCCCACCAGTCTTCCCGCAACTCCCGCCGCTATTCCTACCGACGCCAGTCCCGTAGAAGCCATGTGCGAGGTCACTGGAGGTAAGGGGAGCTGTTCATAAAGTACGTCACTCAAAAATGGGGGAAGGTGACGTTAGCATGTCACTCTAAGCATAATTGTACTGGGAGGCTGGGAGGGGGGGGGGGGGGGGGGGAGAGATGCGACGGGTGAATTTTTTTGCGTGACGTGCTAAATGAATATCCCCTAACGAATTGTCGCTGGCTCGGGAGTGAGCTAATGGGGCCCATTCACATCACAGACATGCGCGCTGGGCGTACATGTGCCCAGCTTGTCCATAACTCTACATTATACTTACACGCAAAGGCATGGACGTACGCCAAGCGCATTTCAATTCAGTGTGAATGCGCCCATATCACGTACACTGCGACCTTGAGCACTGGGGTTGTATTAGGGCGAAAATCGATGAGCACTACATTACTAGTTTTGTACACTTCCGTACTAATTGACAGAGCTACAGTATGTACCGTACAGTACGTATCTTATGATTTGCAGGTCGCTCGTACTGCATCACGAGTCACAAGGTGTTGAACCATTGCATCGAGCTGCTAATTCAGAAGGTGCAGAGAGGTTGCGTGTGCGAGTTCGAAAAATACGGAGCCGACCCACCGCCTGTAGTTGATGGTAAGCTTTCCGTTCCATTTTCACATCGCCATGAGCCTGGAGCCCTGTTTTGTATTGGCTCTACATCCAATGTAGGGTACTGTGGGGTAAACCCGGCCACCTAATCTCCTGTGAACTAGCTGTTTCAGCAAAGTGATGAACCGAGAAGCTCATTTGAAAGAGGAGAGTTCAAGGAATCGATTGGTTCCTATTTTGTCTCAATCGGTCCATTTGTCGCTGAGATATGCAGCCCTAGGTGGGCGGGTTTACCCCGCCACGCCCACAGTACCCTACCTATATACAGGACAAGGCAGAGTTTGACCATCGATGAACGTAACGTAAGCGTACACCACAGTGATGTCCAATTTTTTCCATGGAACTATCCCATGGAAAACTTTCCCCATCATGGAAGCATTCATCCTTTTCCATGTTATACGGATATGCTACAGGTCTGGATGGCAGCAGTCTGAACCAGAGTAAATTGCTGGAGAACGGTTTCGTGCTGGACGCGAAGAAGAACCTAACGACGACGCTGAACAATCATCTGAATCGGCCACAGCAGGGGGAACAGCAGCAAACGGATGGAAAAACAGCCAATAAGCAGGCGAAAATGGCGGCTACAGAGTGGCACCGCAGCAAACGCATGATTTTCGTGCCCAAACACTTCAACATGCGACAGTACAATGGACACTGGCCCATACCGGAGGCGTACTGGCCCGATTTGAACAGTTCGCAATTGGTATGCATGTCTAGGGTATCATGGGCTAAACCCGGACGGTTTTATTGGTTGGTAAACCCGGCCACTCGCATAGAAAGAAGCAAATGATGAACCAATCTGCTCATTTGAAAGGGGAGAGTTCAAGGAATCGAATGGTATATAATATTTGTCTCAATCGGTCCATTGGTTGCTGAGGTATGCAGCCCTGAAACTTAGGTGACCGGATTTTCCAATGGCCGGGTTTACCCCACTCACACTATCCTACTACCTTTCTCACCATTATACATAATAGTTGCCTCACAATATGGAAATCAAACTTTTGTGTTTTTAGCCAGCTAGAGATGCACATCCGGTTATAAGTTTCAAATGCGATCCGTGCGAGCCGACCGTCTTTAGCGAGTTTCCTTTTGACAAGTACGAGTTGGAACCCTCGCCCCTAACCCAATTCATACTGGAGAGAAAGCAACCCACAGTGTGCTGGCAGGTAACTGGAAAG
The DNA here is from genome assembly GCA_030247985.1 of Epsilonema sp. ZAB3_2. Taxonomy (NCBI): domain Eukaryota; kingdom Metazoa; phylum Nematoda; class Chromadorea; order Desmodorida; family Epsilonematidae; genus Epsilonema; species Epsilonema sp. ZAB3_2. Next base: position 57,557 of record JASAMW010007245.1, read on the forward strand.
ATTCTTGCTGGCCGGCATTATTCGTGGTAAAGCTTGAATTGGGATGGGTCAGACTAGAATGAACGTAGATGGTGAAACACTTTACGTCCTTTCTATGTTCATTCTGGTCTTACCCATCGTAATTGCAAACTTTACCATGGCAGGTAACAGCTTTGCTTTATACATCGTCACACAATCTGGGTGGATTGAATTGTCGTTTTAGTGGAAATCTGTAACTGTGGTCCTCATTGTTGAGTTTTGGGTAACCCATAAGTTTTATTCGAATTTATGGACCAGTTGCGCTAAGAAATTATGGGTGGTCGTTGTTAGCTGACCCCCTGTTTTGCACTTTTTTCAGTGCATTTTTCCTTTCCCCCATACCGATGAAAAAACTGCACTGAAAAAGTGGTTGCGCAACTGGTCCATACAATGCTCACTTTGCTGCTTTGTACCGCATTGTAATGTGTGAACAGGTGTTCATACAAAATAGTGGACGACTGGAGGGCTTAGGACATCCGTTCGGATATCTGAAAGCTGCCACCAATCTCAGCAGTGTCAACCTCTTCATCATGCCCTACAATTATCCAGTGCTCATTCCATTGCTCCGTAAGACAAGAATTGTACTGTACGTACATCGTGTTGTTCTACTTGTACGTACAGTCATACAGTTGTACATGATTGGCCTATGGCTGCATGCTATGGATGCATGCATAAGTGCATAGGTACCGTCGTATGTAGCCTACCGTATGTTTCAGATGAGTTGAAAGAGATGAACAAGAAGACAGATGGCGTGTGGCGGGCCAAATTCGACAGATACCTCAAATCCGTGCCCATTTACTATTACAAGGTACCTACGTACGTACGCTAGCATCCTTATTGCACTCCACCGCTTTCTACTGTGCGTACGTATGTACGATATATCCATGTACGTACATACGTACGTATGTACGATACTACCGTTTGTTCAGTGTGTTTGGTTATGTAGGATACTGTGGGGTAAACCCGGCCACCTAGGCTTCTCCTTTGAACTTGTTGTTCCAGCAATTGATGAACCAAATAGCTCATTTGAAACAGGAGAACTCAAAGAATCGATTGATATCATAACTTTTCTCAATCGTTCCACTGGTTGCTGAGATTTGCAGCCCTGAAACGTAGGTGGCCGGGGTAACCTACCCCCATAGTACCCTACGTACACAGACAGAGTGCCTGAATACATAGGGTACTATGGGGTAAACCTGGACACGGGGGTAAATTCGGACACCTAGTATATCTCAGGAACCATAAGGCCGTTTGAGACAAGTATTCTACCAATCGATTCCTGGAACTCTCCTCTTTCAAATGAGCTACCATGTTCATCATTTGCTGAAGCGAAGCGGCAAGTTCAGAAAAGCTTAGTTGTCCGGGTTTGCCCCACAGTACCCTACATACTGTTACGTACTGCGTACGTGTGGCAATAGTACGTATGTACGTATGTACAATACATGTAAAAGTGGGGTGATTTCTAATAAGCCAACTTATGCAAATTTATGTATAAAGTACTTGGAGCCATTTTACGTAAGTTGAAACTAATTTACGTACGAATTGTATGTAGAGCGCTATTTTCATACACAATATGGTTGGTATTCGCCATGTTTACTGCATTTGTGGTATGCGATAATACCATTGGTTGTATGTTGTGCGCACGCATGCGATCATGAATAAAGTGATGATGAATAGCGCCCGAGGCCAGTAGTAGTGTTCGTAAACTAGTTCTAGGTACATATGTAAGGCGAGATTCTTTTCTTCACCATTGCTTGCAGCCATTGAAGAAGGCCCTGGAGCGACTGAAGATGGCCTCAGTGATGGGTAAGGAGCTGGGCGGCGAGCACTCCTTCTCTTACTCGGTCGGGCGCGCCCTGCAGGAGATGAACTACAAGGGCAAGGCGGAGAGCGAGCAGCTGGCCCTCACCGTCCGCCAGCAACTGGCAGCCACGGCCCCAGCTGGCGCCGTCCTGGAGGGCCTCCCGCTCACGCCGCGCAGTCCGCGCTCCCTCCTGGAGAAGGCGGAGTTGATGCAGGTTGGGCGGCTTGTCGTGTAGAGAGCTCTGTTGTATGTATGAGCTGTGAGCTTCATAAGGTACGTACGTCACGTAAAAATAGGGGTAGGGGAGGTTGGGTTAAATGTGACCTTACATATGGCGGGGGCGCGCCCTGCAGGAGATGAACTACAAGGGCAAGGCGGAAAGTGAGCAGCTGGCCCTCACCGTCCGCCAGCAACTGGCAGCCACGGCCCCAGCTGGCGCCGTCCTGGAGGGCCTCCCGCTCACGCCGCGCAGTCCGCGCTCCCTCCTGGAGAAGGCGGAGTTGATGCAGGTTGGGCGGCTTGTCGTGTAGAGAGCTCTGTTGTATGTATGTAGTATGCGGGATGGTACTCAGAAAAAGGTGAGATGAGTAGGGGAGCTGTGTGGCAGGCAATGGTTCTGTGTAAAGCATCGGATCGGATGCTGTCTCTCGGCTAGGGAGCAGGGTGCGACGTCCTCGAAACTGGACCTGGAGGGGAGCTGCATAAAGTACGTCGCGCAAAATATTAGAGGGAGGTTGGGGAGAATAGTACGGTAGCGTGACGATGTGTCAGTCGGCGTACATTGGCATTTGGCATGTGGGGGAGGGTAATGGCCAGAAAGCGCGATGAAGGGGGAGGGGGTGGCATTTTTTGCGTGACGTACTTTATAATACTGTGTACAGTAAAAAACAGTACTACAGGGTGTCTCACGTAGACCTACCTAACGACTCAGCCTTATAACTTCCGTACTACAGTAGATATCAAGCTGAAATTTTGTCCCCAGAAACCCAAGAAAATACCATACTTTGTGGCAAAATTTGAGCCAGATAGGCCCACAGCGAACGAAATTACAGCTTTAGCAATTTTGGACCCTGTTTTTATCATTTTCTGCATTGAGCATAGTTTTCAGCTTAGAATCTTCTGCTCAGCATGGTCAAATAGCTCATCCAGCGTGGTAATATGATGAAACAACAATGACTAAACATCACCACAGTCCAGAACACAAAGGTTTCAAAATATAGGCGATATACAGTCCCTAACAGCCTTCAAGGGTCTGTCGAGGTCAATGGTGGCACCACTGATTTCAAAATGTTGAAAAAAGTGGTCGCAACTTTGCAAGCTCGTAATTTCATCCCTAGTTGACCTATCTGGCTCAAATTTTGCCACAATAAATGGTATTTTCTTGGGTTTCTGGGGACAAAATTTCAGCTTGATATCTACTGTAATACGAAAGTTATAAGGCTGAGTCGTTAGGTAGGTCTACGTGAGACACCCTGTACATACTGTACATGCCATTTTGTCAGTCGTAGTACTGTACCATCTGTCCCCCGTATCGTTGTGCACCGTGCCTTTGTAGACCTCTGTATTATATGAACCTACGCAGCGGTCCACGCCGCTGTAGAAAGTACGCGCCTTTCCATGTACATATAAATACAGAGATCTACAAAGGCACGGTGCACAGCGGTATGGCGGACTGAGGCAGGGGGTTAGGTAGCCGACAAAAACCTGAGGCGCAAAATGCTAAATTCCCCTCTTTGCCTGCCACGTTCCGGTACCTCTTCATACCTATCTACCATACAGTAATTTTGCGCCTCTGGCAGCTGAATTTTGGGGCGCAAATGGAAAACTGGGGCGGAAATGCGCCTCAAGTTACCACGTACCTAACCCCCAGTGAGGGTATCCAAATCCATCCATATGATTGTGTGTGTGCATGTTTCAGGAAGCCGGACTGAGCGCGGAGCTGGTGGCGTCGATGAAGCGGGATTTGCAGCAGTCGTCGGAGTTTGCGGATTTTCGCCTCTTTCTTCCGCCCGCCGACAGCGAGAAGGCGAATCGACTGCGCCCCACGCCCACCGTCGCCAGCCAGTTCCTTAACCCCTTCGATATTCCGCGCGCCAAACTGGTGCAGCAGCTGGCGAAAATGCGGCTCAATCTTAGGTAGATCTTAGGCAGTATTTAGGGTACTGTAGGGTAAACCCGGACATCTAGTATATCACGCCGGGCGCCGCTAGCCAGTTCCTTAACCCCTTCGACATCCCGCGCGCAAAAACTGGTGCAGCAGCTGGCGAAAATGCGGCTCAATCTTAGGTACCGTATACAGATAGGTTCTCAAAGTCATTGTCCAAGCTTCAAATTGGATCAAATTTGATCAAAGTGCTCAAAGTTCCAAGTGACGCTCCAATTGGATCAAAGCTAGTCCAAGTCCTTCAAAGTTGACCTTTCGCCTCTTGTTTTCTTTCTCGCTAACCCACGCCAGCCTGATTAGAAGCCAGCATGGCAATGCACTGTGCATATGTGAGGTACCTATCAGATTTCTCGATAGGAGGGAAGTAATGCTTTACTCTATAGTCACTACAGTATGTAGGTAGGTACATAATGGGAAAGAAAAACCTGGAGATGGGAGGGCGAGGTGAAACAGGAGACAGCTGCCAAAAGAAAGTTTTCTCACACAGGGAAAGGGCCACAGGCTAAATATGAGCCGTCTTATATTACGCGAAAGAAGGGATGCGAGCGCGAGGCGAAGCCCCCTTCTAATTACATAAGTCCAGATTAGAGGAGTGGAAAAGAGACGCCAGAAGGCGAGAAAGAGTAAACAAAAGGTCCAAGTTCTTCCAAGCATTTCAAAGTTGCTCCAAGTTGACCATTCCAAGCATCTCCAAGTGACGCTTTTACTTGGAAATTCTCTTTCAAAGCACTGCCCAAGTGCTCCAAGTTCCTGTGCTAAAGAATAGCCAGGCTTTGACTTACTTGGATCAAATTTGAAGCTTGGACAATGACATTGAGAGCTGGACTGTACGTGTAGAACTTTGTACGTGCAGTGGGTGCCTGTATGCTGAATTGGCAGGGGCAACTGTACGTACCTACCTACCTATATTTAAACCCTCCTCTATTTCGCAGGTCGCCGCGACCAACATGCGAATGCGACCGCACCCCCGCCCCGACGACAAAATTGACAAAGTGTCCAAAACGCCAATCGGGGTTACTGGTAGCATTTTTGGGAAAAATTTTTTGAAAAACGCGACCAAAATGCGATCGCACGTGATACAAATGCGATCGCATTTTGGTCGCGGCGACCTGGCAAATAGAGGAGGGGTTAACTCAGCTGAATTCACTCGAGCTCAACTTTGTACGTATGAGTGCGTCAGTGAGATTGAGCTCCCAAATCAACTGTTTCATTATGGAGGGCAATAAGTTACCAATTATTTCCTTCTTCGCTTGTTTCAGGCATCAAATGAGACGAGCAACGTCTGGCACTGGTATTGGTGCGGACAAGGAGGCGCCAACAACGGGTGGTACGCCTCCCCAACTGCTGCCAGGCGGATTGCCGGGCGCCCAGTTACGACTGCAGCAGGCGGAAGATATGCACCAGGTGCTGATCAGTCAGATGGGCAACTTCGAGCCGTACAAACTGCACTACGACAAGCACAAGCTCCGACCCCTGGAGGAATCCACCAAACGCGTGCACGCTTTCGGAAACCCCTACAAAGTTGACAAGGTACAGTGAGTACGCACGTACATTCGTACGTATTGAATGCACATGAGCAATAAACGTGTACAGTAGTAATGTGCGTACTAGGGTATTGTGGGGTCATCCCTGCCACCAAAAAATTCTGAAAGCAAATAGTTTTAGCAAATAATGTTTTTGTTTTAGCATATAATGAACCAAACAGTTCATTTGAATGAGGAGCTTAGGTGGCCGGATTTTCCCGTGGCCAGGTTTGCCCCACAGTACCCTATATGTCAGAATGTGTGCATGTGCGCACAGCAGCGTTGTAGCGGAGGGTAATTCGGGCCACCACATCATAGCTCCTGTTAGGAATCGACAGAAAGGCAATAGCCAGCTACGCTGCCCCAACTTATGTAAAAAATGAAGATAAAAAAAACGGAGTGACGCGAATTCTCCCGCACTAGGCTATATGCCAGCTCTCCTCTTTTTGCAGAAAATGCAAGTAGACGAGATTATGGAATTCGAGACTGCCAGTGGCGCCTCGGTGTCTGGCGGGCGCAGCACGCCGCTGGGAACCATGTCAAAGCCTTCCCTTCCCTCCTCCTCCTCTTCCTCCGGTTCCTCGCTTCTGGCTTCCTTCGTGCGGGCGAGTAAACCGCCCAAGAGGGTTGCCGGACCCCTACCCAAGGCCTTTCGTCTGCGCAAGCGTCGTCGAATCGGCCGAACGAGGCGGGACTCGAGCGGGAGTTTGCTCTACGAATCCGGCACAGAGGATGATGGTGAAACGGCGAGCTCGATTTCGGATGCGGACTCGCTGTTTAGTGGTGCGAGTAGTCAACTGGGGGGACAGGAAGAGATGATACAGGAGCTAGAGCAGGAGGCGCAGCGAAATGTGGAGGCGGCGAAACAGCTCACGCTACTAAAAGCTCAAGGTGTGTACAAACGTACATATTGTATGTACCGTATTTTTGGGTGTATAGCCCCCTGGGCTTTACAAAAATCGAGAGGTCTGATGGGGGTATGTATTCTTGGTACAGTGTTTTGTACGACTGCAAACTGCATGCGGCTATCCCGATGAATTTGTTCTTTCAGATGGGGTAGACTCCGCCGCAATGGAGAATGGTGCTCCTGGCGCTCTGGATGAGAGAAAGCGTTCGTTGAAGTCGCCTGAGCCGCCGAAAGGGAAAACGCTTTCCGCGTCTGAGTTGCGGGCCCAAAAAAGAAAGTTGTCGTCCCTGGTTAGGACACCAGGAAAAGGTGAGTAAAAGACGGTAGTAAATACGGTAAGTACAGTACGTAGCTGGGTTCGTATGTACCAGTACTAACTTCCTTCAGGAACTTTGCCCTTGGGGCAGCTAAATTAGGGGGCGCAGAAAGGAAAGCGCAGGGGCGTAAATAGTGTTCCTCAATACGTACCATGTACCTACGTATGTACCAACCCCATTCCCCGAGGGCACTGTACAGTATGTACCACAGTTCGTACGTGCTGTACACACATAGGTACGTATAGTGTGACCAGGGAGAATTCGCTATGGAACTCAAGTCGCGTTGCGTAGTTTGCGTGTACTCCCGCAGAATAAAGCACGGATCCGCATATGCGTTCCTAGTTTGCGTAACACGACTTGAGTTTTATAGCGACTCTCTCTCGCCAAACTGCATAGTATATGTAGTCAAGACTACATAAGGGAAGGGAACTCCCCTTCCTTTTTTTTCTTCCCCGGCCTTTTGTCCCCCGGGGGCCCGGGCCCCCCGCCCGGGCCCCTAATCTCATTTTTTTTTCTTTCTCTTTCTTTTTCTTCCTTCTTCACACACGGGGCCCCCGATCGGGGGCCCTGGGCCCCCAATCGGGGGCCCCTATCTCTAATTTACGCCGACCCCCCATCTACGGGGGCCCCGACGGGGGCCCCGGGCCCCCAAACACAAAAAACCATGTAACACGAGCCAAACTGCATACTCTCTTCCGTATAGTGAATCTGTACAAGTATGGTACAAACACGTGTTGTACGTACGTACATACGAGTACCGTACACAAGCATATTATGCAACTTTTCTTTTCAGACGGATGGAAGAAACTGCGGCAACTGATCTCCAAGGATTTATCTCCGGCCCTTCAGAAAACTCTACTGCGCCACGCGTTAGTGGAAGCGACGCGCTTTAAGCGCACTCAGATGCGCCGGCTGCTAGAGATGCGAGTTGCACAGCTGAAAACATCAGCAGGCTCTCTAGAAACTAAATGACCACTGTCCTTCCTTAGGCTATGTCTACGTGTATGTGTAATACTATGGCGTAAAATTGTATTTGTATCTCACACACTTTGTTTTGTTTGTTTGTGTTGTTATTATTGCGGTCTGCTGACAAGAAGATATTACGTTGTTTCCGTTTATTGTATTGTAAGTCTAGTACATAGGTTTGTTCCCTTTCAGCGAATGCAAAACAGTTTTCTCTTTCTCCCTTCGAAAACAACAGAACAACGAAAGGTCAACAAACAAGCACAAACTCAACTGCAAACATAGGGTAGCGTGGGGCAAAACCGACCATGGGGCAAATCCGCCCACCTGTGGCGCTTTTACCCCCCTTCAAAACATGGTTCTAAAAAATGTATCGGGAACCTTCTGCCTCTGCTTCTTCGTTCCTAGCCATAACTTGACAACCTATGCCTGATGGCGGTAAAAGCGCCATAGGTGGGCGGATTTCCCCATGTGCGGTTTTGCCCCACGCTACCCTACTGATAATCACTTTCTCTGCACCTAATGAATCAAACTTCCTTCAGCTTTTACCACTACCAGTAGCAGGTCCCAAGTTCACGTAATGTTCCTGGAACTTGTCCATTTCTTTGGCGCTTCTAACCACGTCAATAAATCGTTCGTACGCTACTTTCACGTGATCTTTGCCGACTTTTTCTGCCTTCTGGCGTCGCGCGATCACGCTCGAAATGGCGATGAGCTGCATGGCGTAGCGTATGGAGCACTGATTCCCACGTACCACCATCATGGTGAGGATGGTCAGAGCGTCGTCCGTCACCTCTACATCCTCCTCTGCGCAGCGAATGCGCAAAATCTCCCGTATCTGTAAACAAATGGTCGCATAATACGAAGCATTTAGTATATTGCTATACAAACTGGGGAGTGAGTACTTGACTTGGTCACATCACCACCACTGTACGTTTTGGATGATCGGCCCAGAGAGAATACAATCATCACGATCACCTACTATCGAGTACCGCATTTCTGGGTGTAGCGATAGCCCAGAGGGCTAGACAAAATCGAGAGGTCTGATAGCGGGTGATACAAGAGGGGGACATAATGAGGGGTATACTATACACCCACAATGAGAAGACGCCCATACGTGTATACAGTTCGTAATGTGTAAGATATAGTTTGCAACCTGAGTAGGTGTATAGGTATACGTACAGTACCACGTGGGGTAAACCCGGCCACCTGAGCTCCTTTCAACTTGCAGTTTCTTTCAGCAAATGATGAACCGAATAGAATAGCTCATTTGAAAGAGCAGAGGTCAAGGAATCGATTGGTATAATAAATTGTTTCAATCGGTCCATTGGTTGTTGTTGAGATAACATGCGGCCCTGAAACTTGGCCGGATTTTCCCATGGCGAGTTTACCCCCACAGTACCCTACTGCACATACTTCTTGCTGGCTGTAGGCTTCCGTTCGAATGATCAAGCAGCGATCCAGCAGGTCGACGGGCACGCCGTGCGGACTGTCGTGTTGCGTGCCGCGCACTTTGCACACGCCGCGATTGGTGGCCATGATGATGATGGGCGCCAGCTTCTGCTCCAGCAGGCGATTGAGGAACGAGAAGCATTCCATGTCCAGCATATGCACTTCGTCGATGAAGAGGAGGCCCGGCGCCACCTCAAGTCAAATCAAGTCAAGTGTACTTTCCATAATGTGGGAACACACTATTATAGGAAAAGACGATGAAACGAATTTTAAAATGTCATGTAAAAGCAAGTACACACAGATAGGTACGTATGTAGTATATCGGCATGTACAATAGTTACCTCCGCCTTTCCCTCCTCGCGCCATTCGGACACGCGCGCGTTGATCTGCTCACGCACCTCCGACTTGATCTCGCCCGTTTCGCCTAAACAACGGCAAAGGAGGGGGTAGTAAATAGGTGATTCACATAGGAGGAGCCGAGCGAGAGCGCTGATGCCCCGTTCACAACGGACGCTGAACGCCAGACATTAGCGTTAGCACTGGACGCAGATATTAGCGAACGCAGATAATTAGTGACGAACATCGTCGTAGACTTAGCGAAATACGTACGCACCAAACATGTCGGCGTTATTATCGTCTAAAATAGAGATTTGCATGGCTATCTGCGACGAACGCTAATATCTGCGTTGATGTCGATGTCGGCGTTGGCGTTGACGCTGCATTGACGCCGGCGGTAGTAACGCAGCAGTGTCAACGTCGGCGTTCAGCGTCCATTGTGAACGAGGCATGAGAGTGGGGAGGCGAAACAATGCGTAACAACAGCCGTCGGCTTATCTTTCGGAGAACGCGAAATGTAACGGCGCTCGTGCATAGTAAGTAACCTGAGAACAGTGCAAGGAATCCCTGGGTTCGCGAGTTGATCACGTCGATTTCGTGCAGGGAGACGGTGTGCGTGGTGCTGTGTCGTTTCTGAATTTCGCCCTCCGGACATGCCACGAATTTCGTCTCCGGGCCGCTGGCGTCGTAGTCGTGGGTCCGACTGAAGGAGCGACCCAATCGACGTATCCGCCCGCCCGCCTTGTCGATCTGAATCACGTCGCCCGCCGTTATCCTTTCCTTCTGAATGCAGTCGATCATCTTGTTGCCTGCAACAATACCGCAGCGAGATATTAGTGGAACCAAAAACATATAACATTGGGCTTAGGGGAAAAATGGAGCACATAATGTAAACGAAGAAAAAACCCAATATAATGGATTGAATATGATGCCAAGAGAATTATCACGTCTTACACTGTATGCTCCATCTTATTCTTCCCCTAAGCCTTTGCCAGATGTGCCAAGGAATCGAACCCTGAACCGCTCGCCAGGCGAGGGCCCTAACCATTGAACTACGTACACACGTGGGGGTGGTGTGGTCGCGAGGTGGGCCGCGGTATTTAGCCTTGGCGTGAAAGTATTGATGAAGAAGCGAGTGAAGAGAAGAAAAGACAACAACGACCACGTCAACACAAAAAAAACAACGGGTTCACTTCGCGACCAGAGCTCAAAAAATGGTAAACGCAACGCAATTAGCAAATATAACAGCTTTACACCCAGAGCTCCACCTTGTCCCACATTACCACGCCGAATGTACTATCAAGAGCGCATATTGCTAGCGTAACTGAGAGACACCTTATATTAATAACAATATGGGCTCTTGGTATTATGAAAAGAAAAGGTTGTATCAGAATTTACTCTCTGTTTGTGCTTATAACTCCACAACGGAGCATCATTTTTCACTGCAGTCTTTTGCAATATGTAGCCAAGGTTTCCGCGTTTGCGCAGGCAAAATTTCAACAAACATTCGGAGAGTTTATTCAGATACACCCTGTATGTGTGTGTACCAACCCAAATCATATATGGTTTCCATGTCCAGCGTTTTCAGAGTGAGTTTCCCCACTTTCTGCCCAACACCACTGGCGGGCCGATCGATTTCCACTTGCACAACTTCACCCTCCAGTACTTCCGTTTCCTCCTTGATCCGTACGCCGATGGACTTGCGAAATGCCTGCGTCAGCGCCTCAGTCTTGCTCATATCCACTGAGAAAACCTCGCTCGCAGACAAAGAAGTGAATGGGGTGTCGCTACCAAGCGCATAAAAAGGTCGGTTTATACGCTGAGCTGAGGGTGTGTGCGTTTCTGTGCGCCGTAATAAAGGGGTATAAGGGTACTGTGGGGTAAACCAGGACACGGGGGTAAACCCGGACATCTTGCATATCTCAGCAACCATGCGACCAATTGAGACAAGTATTCTACTAATCGATTCCTTGAACTCTCCTCTTTCAGATGAGCTATTTGGTTCATCATTTGCTGAAAAATCAAGTTCAAAGAAGCTTAGGTGGTCGGGTTTACTCTAGTCGGTCCACCAAGAATTTATAGCCTATTTTTTTGCCAAAAAACGCAAAATTACGCAAAAATGTCCGCGTATTTCATGCGAATAACTTGCGCAACGTCGAAAATAGACGCAAATCTCTCCATGAACAACCAAAAAAACACGATTACTTTGCACAAAACCGCACACGCCTAGCAGCGGATAAATCGACCTTTGAGCCATGCCCATAGCGATGGCAGTTTTCCCAGTACCGGGTTCTCCGACCATAAGCACTGCGCGACCCACAATCTTGCCTTCCTGCACCATTTTAGAGATTAGGCCAGCGGCGCGACGAGCTCCCAGCTGGCCTACCATGCCTTCGGAAATGGTCACAGGCTCCAGTTGTGCATTGAGGCCGAGTCCGCGAATGTGAGAATGGGCCCCAATTCGCTCCACTTTCATAACCGCAGTTTCCACCAGTTTACTTCCGTTTACCAGCTCCATAATGCAGAAAGCAAAGCGGTGAACATTATTTCAACTTCTTTCTTGTTCTTATTTTATTTTCCTTCCTGAAAAGAAAGAAATAAAAATATTTTTTCTTTTCGTGTTTAGGAATTTGAATACGCGCTCCTTTCTACAGTAACCCAGTGCTATTTCAAAAGTGGGTAAGCACAGAGCAAGCAAATGCTCTGTGATGAGGCAACAACGAATCCGCGCAGAACGCAGAGACGCAGAACGCAGAATAAATTGCGCAGAACGCAGAGACGCAGAATACAGGGTGTAAATGGCGCAGAATCTTTTTGTATGGCAATCCCTTAGCGTGCTGCGAAGTTTAGAAGGACGATTCAGCCATGTACTCCTAGAAATCAGGGCGCCACGCGCGCCTGCGCAAGGCAAAATTCACTCAAAATCTGAGTGGTAACAGGTAAACTAAGTTTGCCAAACTCAATTTTTAGAAATCTTCTTGGTAAATTAAAAGTGCCACTCCCAATAATGTCTCATTCGAAATGGATGCTGAACACCAACGTTTGCACTGCGTTTCCACTGGCATAAACACGGCTTGAATGCTGATGCAGATGTCAATACGAATGCCAACTGTGATGGCTTAACATTAGACCCATAAGTAAAGAAATCAGTTGGAGTTGCATTTTGCTGCGGTTTGTATTTCATTGCATTTTAGGCTAAGGCTTAGGCTTAGGTATTGGATGCAGAGGGGTAGGCCTCAGCCTAAGCCTAAGCCTCAGCCTGCCTCAAAGTCCATCTGTCGGCCTGCGCAAAATAGATATAACCATTCACTGCCCAGAGCCAGTCACTTCAAACACCTCAATGGATCTTCTTCACTGATGGGTTGAACGTTAATGCAACCTCCCAGATAACCCCCTGACCTCCCATTGATAACCTCCCAACTTCCCAATGATAAGCTCCCACCAAATTTACCTCATTATGGCTTCTTGCCAGGGTGCTGTGTTGACCTTTGACTGCAATAATGCAAGCTTTTGGGAGTGGCACTGTTAGTTTACCAAAAAGTTTTTGAAATTTTGAGATTGGCAAACTAACTTTCCCACCCAGGTTTTGGTGGGCGCGTACAACTCTCTAGGAGTACATGTCTGGATGCGTCTTTTCTAAACATCACAGCATGCTAAGCAATCACTATTCTGCGCCATTTACACCCTGTATTCTGCGTCTCTGCATTCTGCGCAATTTATTCTGCGTTCTGCGGCTCTGCGTTCTGCGCGGATTCGTTGTTGCCCTGTGATGATGCCGCCGTCCAATCGTTAGCGTCGATTTGGTTTCGTAGCAACAAAAGTAGCGAATCAGCAACAAGAATTGCAATGACGTCATGCGAGCGACGCGGAACGTCATCGAAATTGTTTCTTGAAGTTTTTGGCTAATTTCCTGGAGATAACGAAGAAATAAGCATAATTATGCATGAATAAGGCGATATTGCGCATTTGTCGCAAGTTTTATCCAGTTTTACGCGATGGAACGTTCAAAATTCGAGAAAATTTGGCAAGTCACGTGACCAGGCGCCTCCACAAAACCACACGTTCAGTGTGCATCGCACATTGTTGATATGTACTGGCAGCGTGGGAAGGTAGAGCGGAGGAAAAGATCGGCGAAAAATGAGTTCAAAACCGAAATCTTCGCCTGAAAATGCCGCAAATGGACTCGCGGAGAGCGGAAACCGGTAAGAAACCCGAAATTTGTATAGCTCACCCGGCACTCGGAGCCGACATTGGCTCCAAGTTGTTCGTCGGGCTTCGTCTGTCCGCCATCTTGTCACTTGTCGAAACAGCCTTTTGCACTTTACCCGCTAGGTTACGGTAGCGATTTGAAATGGTTTTTCCGGCGTCACTTTTGTTTCTGAATCACTACAGCGCAAGTTTGGCCTAATATCCACTACTTGCGCTGTTACGGGACGTGACCGGATACCTGCCCTACCGAGCCAAAACACTGAAATAAAAGGGGCCACCTTACGGTAGTGCGTAGCATTTCTCCTGCGAATAACGCCAGCACGATAAGATGTGTAAAATTGATGTTTCCTGTTTATAGTGGACTCACAATTTTGTTCCTGCAACAGGTCCAGCGCAAAATGTGATTGCGAGGTTCACGTCACATAATAAATACTGCTGGTAGCAATTTTAGCTTTGTCTCGCCTTTCTTTTTGTGCTAACAGCAGTATTTATTATGGCGGATTTATCATTTTGTGCTAGACCGGTTGCAGGTAAAAAAATAGGTGTCGTTGAAATAAGGGCCGGCGTAGGAAAGTGCCAAAATAGATTATACTTGAGCACGTACTCCTAGAGCGCGCGTTTTAGGAGTACATGACTTTAGCAGGCGGTACCGTAACTACCACCTGCTCATCAATCACTCAAGTATAATCTTTTTTGGCACTTTCCTATTCCAGCCCTTATTTCAACGACACCTATTCGCAGAAGTCCACAAAAAATAGATCACACCAATGGGCGAGGTCGCATTTAGCGCTGCGCGTAGCGCTTTTTGTTGCAAACCTTGTTTATTTTATGCTCATTTACTTTTCTTTCAGCCAAATAGCCGCCACTTATTGGTTACTTGGCTAAAAACTAAATAAAATGTGCATAAAAATGGACAAGTTTTGCAAGAATAAGCGCTACTACGTGAGCACAGCAGGGTTATTTGCGACCTCATCCATTACCTACTGTTGTCCATCCTGTTTATATTGTCTGTCTGCATTTTTTTCTGTTGCAGCGTTGGCAAGAAGGAGATGAATGCCGACAGTACGACATCAACAACCGCAGCATCAACATCTTCCTCTTCTGCGCAGCAGCCAAAGTCGGAAGCCAAGGCTCAATTGTCGATGGAAACGGGTAGTAGGAGTAGCTCGTCGTCTACAGCTGCGACTGTAGAAGACAACGCTGAAGATAGCAGCAAAAGCAATCGTAGGATAACTGCAGGAGGCAGTATCAGCAGTATGGAAAACGGAACTCCTGGAGAAGAGGAGGAGGAGGAGGAAGAAAGCAAGGATTTGCAGGCGCAGGAGAAGAAACAAGCGGGGGAGGGGACTTCTAGCTCTTCCAAAAATAACAATAGTGGTAGCGGTGGTGAGGATCCTTGGGCCTCGCCGCGTATAGAGCCGGTTAACGGCGTGGTGCAACCGCGAGTGATACCGCCGATGGGCAAACCTACGCGGCACACGAATCAACTGGACTTTCTACAGCGCGAGGTGCTGAAAGCCATCCTGAAACACAAGCATTCCTGGCCGTTTGCCAAACCGGTGGACGCGGTTCGACTCAATCTTCCCGTAAGTTAGTAGGTTTCCTACCGGTGTAGGGCACTGTGGGGTAAACCTGGACCCGGGGGGTAAACCGGGACACCTAGTATGTCTCAGCAACCATACGACCGATTGAGACAAAAGTGTTCTACCTATCAATTCCTTGAACTCTGCTCTTTCAAATGAGCTACCAGGTTCATCATTTGCTGAAATGCAAGTTACAAAAGCAAGTCCGGGTTTACCCCACAGTACCCTACTTTTGCTGCTGTTATGTGACGCATTTGCAATCCGCGTTTGACCCATCAAAAAGATAAGCTGAAAACTGTGCAATCCGTCCCTCAGCGAACGAAAAATAACGGTAACTGATCTTTTTGATTGGTCAAACGTGGATAGGTCTGTTTTTGATGTAAGAACGGTGTAATGCTGCGTTCACAAGACGTCCGTACGTCCGATGTGCTACCATAGAGGCTGGACGTACGGACATATTGTGAACGCGGCATGAGGTAACTGAGGTATCGTTTTTTGTGCGCTGTAGGTTGTTTTGCACGCTAAATTGTTGTATGTTTGTGTGTAGGATTACCACACGATCATTGAGAAACCAATGGATCTAGGCACAATCGAGAAGCGATTGAAGAACTGCTATTACAAGTCCGCCAAGGAATGCATTCAGGTAGGCAAGAAGTTTGGGCCGTTACTTACTGTAGCGAGAACATAATCTAATTTGTATTGGTGTGACTATCTGGAAAAGGCTTAAGATTTTTGACGTCGCTGAACTTTTGTTGTGGAAGAGAACGCTATGCCTATGCGTACACATTTCCATGTAAATTTGGTGGTATCTTCCGCGACTTCGATAAAATTGCAGCGTTTTCTTGATTGGTGCTGGTGGACGAGCTATAATAGCTGAAAGGTCGCTGAGTTGTTGTTATTTGCGCGAATTTCTTTGTTGTGTGTATGTGGATTACTTGAAGCGCGAAACAACCATTACGATTTACGCACGTACGTGTGTATCGTTGACAACCACTTAGTGACCTTCCAGCTATAGGAAACTTACTTGTCAAAACATAAATTGGCTTGCACACTCACACTCCTCCATCGCCTTATGTTGTATTATTGTTATGTATTGGGGTTCGGTTCTGTCTTACGATTGCATCCCCATATGGCATTGCTTTGGCCCATTGGGATATTGATTGGTTGTTCATTACCCTGCTTGATTCCATTACGTTGTTGCTTACACTTTGTGCGCATACGCTTGAAGGAGGACCTCCTGTTTTGGGTTGATTGTGAATGAATAATGTCTTTGTTCGTTTCTTTATGCCCTTTTGCTAACGTTACTTTTCACTTATTGTCCTGGTGTGGGCGGGTTATTTGTTTGCTTGTGGTGGTGTGAAGGTTTAGATTAGTGTTATGTCTTGGCAAGTACCGAGTGGCTATTTTACTTTGTATGTACGAGTACGGTTTCTGCATACTGTTTTCTGGATGCTATTATCCCTTTACACAATGATGCACACACGTGTGCACAGTAAGCCAATATTACACTGATAGCGTGTTAGTGATATTCTTTGGCTGGCTGGTTGGTTGGCCAGAAGCGAGTATATCCTCTAAAGTCGATTGCCTCTTTGGGTAGACGAATTTTATCAGAGGTATATGAAAGGCGCTCATTACTCAGTTTTTATCGCAAAAAATTACACACAACTGCTAGCTGCTGATGTCTTGTGATTAGCTGGTTTGCCTAGTCTAAAGTACAAATTATAATTCTAGGACCCATGTATTATTTATCTCGAGAACTACGCGACGTAGAGCAAAGCGGTCAAACTTCCACGGATAACTTTAGCTCGCCTCTCCAACAAAAAAAACCGTTTGTCTCCAGCTGCTCTGTGTGTCGAGATCTCGCCAAATTTCTTCAGTACTAAAATCGCCAAATCGGGCGTGGACCATTGGGCAATTCTAAACCTCGCAAACTCCCGAAAAATCAAAATGGCAGAAATAAGCATACGTGATGAAGACGATGAAAATGCGCATCGGGCGTACAGGGTCGTAGGGTGTCGTGGTTTGCGTGGTTTAGCGTCTGCCAAAAGGTGACACGATTTCAGTGCTGAAGAAATTTGGCGAGATCTCGACACATAGAGCAGCTGGAGACAAACGGTTTTTTTTATTGGAGAGGCGAGCTAAAGTTATCCGTGGAAGTTTTGACCGCTTTGCTCTACGTCGCGTAGTTCTCGAGATAAATAATACATGGGTCCTAGAATTATAATTTGTACTATAGTTCCTTCTCTTTGGTTGTGCTAGAAGTCGACATTAGACAGGCCAATTAAAGAGGGACTCGCATAAAAAAAGTTTTTGTCGCGAAATAAAAAACAAATAGTCAAAATATATGCAATTTTTAATGACAATTTAAAAATAAAAATAAAATTTTAAAAATTCCTTAACAGTCGGGTTTTACATGCATTTGAAGGTTTTGGAGGCCCCTTAGACCTTAAAAACGTCCGATATGCAACTTCTTAACCCCACTATCAGATTCCCCATTAAATTTGCTACAAAACCATTCATGTGTTCTTCATCAGAGATGGGTCACTATATGTCATGTGGCAAAAAACTGACTGCAAGTCCAGCTTTTTCTCATACAATCAGTATAAGCTGATGTTCTGGAACAGTAGCCAAAAGGGCAAACCTGTGGTTGGTTTTGGACTACTTTGATGTATACGTGGTCCAACTCTAGGGAAAAAGTGTAGTATGGTTTTGTAGCAAATTTAATGGGGAATCTGATAGTGGGGTTAAGAAGTTAAGTATCGGGCGTTTTTAAGGTCTAAGGGGCCTTCAAACCTTGAAATGCGTGTAAAAACCGACTGTTAAGGGATTTTTAAAATTTTCTTTTTATTTTTAAATTTGTCATTAAAAATTGCATATATTCTGACTATTTATTTTTTATTTCACGACAACAACTTTTTTTATGCGAGTCCCTCTTTAACTCGTACCGAGCTCGTCGGTCTAGCGTGTTGAAGCATAGGAGCCGAGGCGATGTCTGTGGCTGCTTCAACGTTTTACGCAAGACGAACGAACTCAGTGCGCGCTAATTGGCCTGTCTGATGTCGGCTGAGTGATGATATGGGGATGCAAGCATTAGCGAGCTGAGAGTTGAGTTTGCAAGCTGCTTTTCCACATTATTTTTTCTCAAAAACAGAATAATAAGAAAAGACGCACACACACACACAAACAGACACGTGGTTGTGTCGGTTGTTTTTGTTCTGTTTGTAGGACTTTATGACCATGTTCACGAACGCCTTTACGTACAATGAGCCCGAGTTCCAAGTCTACCAAATGGCAAAGACTTTGGAGGAATTGTTTCTGGCCAAACTCTCAGCCATGCCCCAAAACGTAAGCAATTGTTTGCTCGCTCGTCTTTGCAGGAATTCAAACTCTGCTTTTCCAACTGCTACCAGTTTAATGGGGCGGAAGATTCAGATGTGACGATCATGTGTCGCAATGTGGAGAATGTGTTCAAGGATAAGCTCAAATCCCTACCAGAGCCGGTTGGTTGGTTGGTGTAAAGAAAATGCCGTGAATTAACACAACCGCACCAAGGCGTCATTGTTCTCAACTTGCCGCCCAACTGGCACCTATCGAATTTTTTGTCTGTTTAGTATGGGAATTGTCAGTTTGTTGACGAAAAGACAAGAAACCGACAATCCCCATTGTTCTCAACGAACGGACAACAAACTGACATAGTTGGGCGACTTGTTGACAACAGTGACGCCTTGGTGCGGTATGTGTTAAAAAGTGTATATTCGGCGGCATTATGGGCATTCATTATATCACGATGCCCAGATCTCTTTCACTTTCACATGACTATAGTCAGTTCACATTTTCGAAAATTTCCGAATATTCGCGGTAGCGAGAAAACTCCCGGAGAATTCCCCATAAGTATTATGTCATGGCGATGCAGCACAGAAAGGCCGGTGCATTCGCCGGGAGTTTGAAACTCACCACCTGTGAACACGTGAGAAAAGTTTCGCGAGTTGGAGCAAGTAAAAATGCTCAACACCCGCCGTGAATTCACCATGCGTTTGTTTTTTTACTCGCCCACGTGTGTAGCGCACTATATATTGTTTGTGTGTGTTGTTTTGCAGGAAGTGGAGATTGCTCGTCCGATGCTCGGCAAGCGTGGCAAGCACAAGAAGGGAAAGTCTCTAGCAGCGGCTAGAGGTAGCAGTATCGATTTAGTATTAGACTGTTTTCACCGGGCAACAGTTGAGCAAGGTTCAGCAAGGACCCTTTACTTAGGTCTTTCCCCCGTTTTCTTCCTTCCTTTAAACAGCAACCAGGGGGTGGTCGTGGTTTGCTTTTCCTTCGCCTCGAGACCACAACGAATTTAGGGTACACTGTTGGGTAATGCAACCCGGACACGGGGTAAGCCCGGCCACCTAAGCTCGTGTGAACTTGCTGTTTCAGCAAATGATGAACCAAATAGCTCTTTGAAAGAGGAGAGTTCAACGAATCGATTGATATAATATTTGTCTCAATCGGTCCATTGGTTGCTGAGATATGCAGCCCTGAAGGTTAGGTGGCCGGATTTTCTCATGGCCGGGCTTACCCCATAGTACGGACCCTACGCCTGCTTCAAGAAAACAGCGTGCAGGTACATGCATATCCCTATAGTAATTTCTTGCACCCACCCGCGCCGACTAACTTGCTCTGTCGCTTTTTTCTAAGCGAAAAAAGCGCAACGCGCAGTCACTGTTGTCTCGAGACGAACTGAAATTAAGGGCGACGACCACCCTCTGCCTCTACTGACTGGCGACTGTCGTTTACTTAATAGATAATAGCATGCGGCTTGCAAAAGGTAGATGCATGATTGATTAGATTATTTTCGTATGGCGAAGTTTGCTCTCTCTTCTCTTTCTCTCTCTCTTTCTCTCTGATCTCTTTTATCTAGTAGCTATATTAGATGGCCACCTTTGATGTTTTGCACAGCCGTGGAACAGAAGAGTGGTGCTTGCTTCGTAGGTACAGTAAATTAGCTGCCTGACCTTTTTCTTTCTCGTGCGTAAAAGTGACTGATGGCGTGGGTGTCGCTTGTTTTGTCCTACTCCTACGGTGCAACGGAATGTATACTGCTGCGTTGCGTACTGTGTGTGCTCTTACGTTTGGCTTGCGTATGTATGTCAGTAAGTGCGTTCTTTTAGGTACTGTGGTGAGAATTATCTAGCTAAAGAAACGAGAAAACTAAACAATATTTGTCATAGTTCGAAAACCCAACTATGATGTAGTGTGTACGGTAAGTGCACGTTACTTTCGCAGTTACTATGGTTGGGAATTGAATTATTTTTCTGTAGGAACGACGAGAAAGTTCAAATATTATTGTCATAGTACGAAAACCAGCTGATTTGCTGCACCTTGCAAGCAACTGTTGCTTAGGCTGGAATGAAGATTTTTCTGTACTGTACTGAGACAGAGGAAGGGGAGGGAGGGAGTGCGTGTTAATTGCATATTCACTACTTGCGTTATGAATCCTGGGTGGTGGTGGTTGGTGGTGGCCTGTTTTATTTCAGTGCGTTTTAGCTCATTAAATCTGCGGTGTTCGTCGACGTTCTTTCACCTGTCATTGTTCTGTGTCACTGGGGCGCCACAGACGTGAACTCCGAATTTGGAGCGCTGACTATGCTTCAACATGTAGAATCTCCGAGTTCACTTCGAACTCACTCCGTTTTCGAAACGTGGGTGTGTACAACCGAGTTTGTAATTCGAAGACGTGTGAGTAATTTACGTCCGGTCCGTTTCGGTTCGAAACGGTCAAGTCATTTTGAAAGTCGGTCCGAATTCGCTCGGAGCTTTCTCGGAGCTCTTGTGTAGCGCCCCACTGAAAGACGTCGACGAAACTGCCGGCTTACTGATCTATGCGCGAGTTGAAAGAAAAGAAGCCGCCACCCTCATCCTCACCCACCCAGGAAATATGATAACGCAAGTTGTGAATATAACCAAGAATATATAATCCCTGTATAGAGAAGAATGGCCTACGTAGTGAAAATAAACGAAGCACTCCCTGACTAGTTTTGAGGCCTAAAAATAGGATATCCTAAAAATAGGATATCCTATTTTAGAACATATGTTCTAAAAATAGGACATAAAATGTTATGTTCTAAAAATAGGATATCCTAAAAATAAGATATCCTATTTTTAGGCCTCAAAACTAGTCAGGGATTGCTTCGTTTCTTTTCACTACGTAGGCCATTCTTCTCTATACAGGGATTATATATTTTTGATATATAACGCAACCAACGAGTCCCATCTATTATTTTAGCCGCCCTGGCCACCCGCGTCACCAACGCCATCGTCGCGTCCCGGGCTACGGCCGTGGCCGCGGACAGTAGCACGGCCGCAGCGGCCGCGTCCGCGGTCCAGGATACCTACACCACGGCCGCGCCGGACACGCCTACGGCCACGACGGCCGCGACCACCATCTCTACGACCACGAGGGCCGCGGACACCACAACCACCACGGCCGCATCCACCAGGGGTGCCACCGGCGCGGCGGGCAGCAGTGGCGTTAAGTCGGTCGGACCGACGTCCGCGGCTGCAAGCAGCGCCGTCGCCCCGCCGATTCTCGCCGCGAGACCTTCCATTTCTAAGGTGAGTATTGTGACGTGCCGCGTTCCGTGTGGCGATAGCCGGGCCTCGAAAGGGGGAGAGAATAAGGTCCGAACGGGAATCGAACCCGCTACTCTCGGTCACAGCTGTGGACTTAGGCACACCACCAGCGACCGGTACGCCGTACGTAGCAGTATTATTATTATTTGGAATGACTGAGTGTGTTCAATCAAAGTGTTGTCGGTTATTGCACAAAGACGCGTGTACCTGTTTTTACGAGTTGCAGTAACGCGATTGGGTTGGGTTGGCCGATGGCGACCCCGCGGTACTTAGTGAAAGTTTGGATCGTGTCTGCGGGCGGGGTCGTCGACGTCTTTTTGTTGTCAGTTATTTTCACTCCCTCCTTTCTGATCCCAGATGATTGAGCAAGGTCGACGACACCGCAGGCACTGATCCAGACATTCACTAAATACCGCGGGGTCGCTATCGACCAACCCAATCGCGTTACCGCATATCGTCCATAGGTAGGGTACTATGGGGTAAACCCGCCCATGGGGGAAATCCGCCCACCTATGGCGCTTTTACCCCCATTCAAAACATGGCTCTCAAAAATATATCTCGGGACACTTCTGCCTCTGTTTCTTTCTTCCTAGCCATAACTAGGCCTGATGGGTAAAAGCGCCATAGGTGGCCGGTTTTTCCCATGGCCGGGTTTTCCCCACAGTTACCTTACCTACGTACTGTATATATGCTTTGTAGACGGGTGTAAAGCGGAAGGCGGACACGACGACGCCTATGCATTTCGACGAGGCGGCAGGGACGCCAGTAAGCGCAGCTGCTAGCGGCGGCGGTACAACGCCGGCAAGCGTGGCGTCGAGAAGGGAAAGCGGGCGCCAGATCAAAAGGCCCGCCAGGGATCTCTATGTTGGTGCGCAGGTAAGTGTGAATGGGACCTTAGAGGGCTGGCTGGGGTAGACCGGGGAAATTTGGACCACTTGATGACCTATTGACCATATGCAGTAAGGCGATTGGGTTGGTCGATAGCGACCCCGTGGCATTTAGTGAAAGTTTGGGTCGGTGTCTGCCCGCGGGGTCGTCGACCCTGTTCAATCATCTGGGAGCGGAAAAGGAGCGAGTGAAAAGAAGAACTGACAACAAAATGACGTCGACGACCCCGCAGACACCGATCCACACGTTCACTAAATGTCGCGGGGTGGTTATCGACCAACCCAATCGCGTTGCTGCAAATGGTGAATAGAAAATTAGGACACTAGAAACCGGTTACTGAATGGTTTGTGTTATTGTATCCATCCAGAGGAAACGAAGCATGGAAAGAGAGTGAAATTGTGGTCGAAATTGCCCCGGTTACCCTGTAGCCTGCATTTTTGTTGGGGAACTGAACTACAGCCTGACTAACTGGGCAAAGGAATAGACCACGCGTTGTCGTAATGTTATTCCTTGAATCTAGTCGAGGCGAGAGTAGACTGGGCTATGTAGAATCCCGGCCTGAGACTAGTGAGACCTTACTCTGCTGTTAACTTGACTCACTCAACCCTCGTAGCTCACAACAGTGTCCAGCGGCGGTTCATGCCATAGCCACATTCATTCTCATTCATGTGTACACACACGTGCAGAGACTCACCAGGGGAATCGTTATTGTTTTTCGTCGCTTCGCGTAGATTATGTTTTTTTAAAAATGCGCTTCTGTGTACACTTTCAGCTATTGACCAGTTGCGCTGAAAATTTCTGGGTAGTCACGAGTTGACCCCTCTGTTTTACACTGATTTTTAGTGCTTTTTTGATCGGTCACTGCGCCAACACTCGCCGGAACCGATCAAAAAAGCACTGAAAATCAGTGTAAAACAGGGCAGGGGTCAGCTCGCGACTATCCAGTGAAAGTTTCAGCGCAACTGGTGAATAGACACGTATTGTTTCTATGTACATTGCTCTGTATTTATGTGTTTCTAGCCCAAGTTCAAGGGTAAGATGACGGAGCAAATGAAGTTTTGTCAGCGCCTGATCAACGAGTTGCTTTCCAAGAGGCACAAAGCATACGCGTGGCCTTTCTACGAACCGGTGGATGCAGAAGGTTTGAACCTGAAGGATTATCATCAGATCATCAAGAAACCCATGGACCTCGGAACCATGAAGGTGTGTCAGTCGTGTTGTGTGTACAAATCATAATGTATGTTGGTCAGGGGTACGTCAGGCTGTCTGGCCAGAGAAAGTTCGCTATGGGGCTCAAGTCATCCTTTTTAGTTTGCATGTACTTCTGCTAAATAGGAGTACACGAAGCACGGACAGAAAACCGCATTTGTGACTCTATTTAACGCAACGCGCCGTGAATGCCATAATATAGCGAACTCTTTTGCTGGCCAGTCAATTTTGAGGACGTTTGCAATTTGGGTCGGCTTTGTTTTGGTGAGATAAACCCGGCCACTCACATAGAAAGAAGGGCCTTTCAACCGCCAGATTTGTTACGTACCCCCAGAAAAAAATTGCGTTTGCTTTTTGTAGAAGAAGCTGGAGAATCGGCAGTACGCCAATCCGCAGGAAGTGGAATCGGATATGCGGACGATGCTGAAGAACTGCTTCACGTACAACCCCATCAACGACCCCATCTACAAGAACGGGAAAACGCTAGAGGTAAATATACCATGCGCCATCGTCGTGTTTATATGTGTTTTGTTTGTTTGTTGGGTTTTCGTCTCATGCTGCGTTCAGATTACAGACGTACTGGGTGTAGGAGTTGGCTGTAGCCTACATTTTTGTTGGGGAACTATCAACTGCAGCCTGACTACTGGGCAAAAGGAATAGAACTATCCGCGTTGTCGAACTGACTATTCCTTGAATCTAGTGGAGGCTAGAGTAGACTTAGCTATGTAGAATCCCGGGCTGAGACCAGTCGTGAAACCTTACCCTGCGGCTAACTAAACTTTGACTCAACACGTACTCACAACTCACAACAGTGTCCATGGCCTCGGTTCATGCCATAGCCACATTTACAGCCACATGACCTGCTTACGGGATATGCTGTACATAGGACAAAATTTATGTTTTGCCAATGGGGGTTATACACTGGAGGGATAGGGTACTGTGGGATAAACCCGGACACGGGTACACCCGGACACCTTCGCTTTTCTGAACTTGCCGCTTCAGCAAATGAATGACGAACATGGTAGCTCATTTGAAAGAGGAGAGTTCAAGGAATCGATTGATATCTTACTTGTCTCAATCGGTCCATTGGTTGCTGAGATATACTGGGTGTCCGGCTTTACCCCCATGTCCGGGTTTACCCCACAGTACCCTATACAACGGGGGACTTGCACCCAAAAATACGGTACCTCCTTACTGGGCTCGTACACGCTGTTTTGTGTTGTTGCAGGCGGTCTTCAATCAGAACTGGCGCAAGATGCCAGAGGAGCCGAGTCCTCAAAGTTCCTCCGCCGCCTCTGATTCGGCATCCGGCGCCGGGTTGTCTGGCTCCGGTTTGGGGGCGGCCGGCGCCTCACCCCCCACCACTCCCACCACTGTGCATGCAGCAGTGGGGGTTCCTCCTGGGGGTCCGCTGGGGGGTCTGAAAGCTACAACGGCGGCCGAATTGGCGGCGGGATTGGCTCTGAGTCCGGATGAGGAGTTGATGGACGACGAAGCGATCGAGAGGAAGGTAGTAGTTGCTCTTCAAAACTTGGTGTGCATCTGGGCGAGTAAAGACTTTGTTGTTGTTGTTGAGGTGGAAACCCTGCATGAACAGATACAGGCCATCAGCAAGCACATATCCGACCTGAACGCACTCAAGAAACGCAGGTAGGGTGATAGGGTAGGGTACGGTGGGGTAAATCCGGGCGTGGGAAAAACGGCCACCGAAGGTGTAGGGCTGCATATCTCAGCAGCAATGGATCGATTGAGACGAGTAGGATATCAATCGAGATGTTGAACTGTCCTCTTTCAAATGAGTTAGTTGGTTCATTTGCTGAAACAGTAAGTTCAAAGGAGCTTTGGTGGCCGGGTTTACCCCAGAGTACCCTATGTATGTATGCACAGTGCGTATGCGTAGGTTGGGCTGCGCGTGTGCCTCTACATACCTTGTTGGTGAACTAACTGCAGCCTGACTAACTGGGCAGAGGAATAGACGACTACGCGTTGTCGTACTGACTATTCCTTGAATCTAGTCGAGGCTAGAGTAGACTGGGCTATGTAGAATCCCGGGCTGAGACCAGTCGTGAGACCTTACCCTGCGGCTAACTAATCGTTGACTCAACACGTACAGACTCACGACAGTGTCCAGCTTCGGTTCATGCCATAGCCACATTCATTCTCACTCATTTGCAGGTGCACGTACACCTGATGCCTCTACGAATATGTGCTAGTAGGATTTCGGAAGGGTTGTTCACTTCACACATATTGTTTTTTGTAGGGTAGCGAGGGACAAATCCGCCCATTTTATATAACGGCCCCCGTTCAAACAACCCCACAACTAACAACCTTGGCTAAGTGTTGGGAGTAATTTACCTCATGGGCGGTTCTGCCCCACGTAATGGGGGTAATTCACCCCATGGGCGCTTCTGCCCCACGCTACGGGGTAATTTACCCCATGGGCGGTTCTGCCCCACGCTACCCTGGGGGGAGGGGGGGGGGCGAGGGGGTAATTCACCCCACGGCCGGTTCTGCCCCACGATACCCTGGAGGATAAAGGCGGTTCTGTCCCACGCAACCCTGGGGGTAGGGGGTAATTCACCCCACGGGCGGTTCTGCCCCACGCTACCCTGGAGGATATAGGCGGTTCTGTCCCACGCAACCCTGGGGGTAGGGGGTAATTCACCCCACGGGCGGTTCTTTCTTCCCCCGCTACTCTACACAAGTATGACTATGTTTGTAACTGATAGCTGCGTCTGTTTTGCAGGAAAGAGGCAGCGGCGAAAGGTCATCGCCTGCCCTCCTATCATTCTCCGTTGACAGCCGGCACGGCGGCGGTTGGGCCAGGCGTCTCGCATGTGGCGCCGGTGGTCAGTAGCGGAGGGGCGGGAAGGAAGCGAGGGCCGAAACCCGGAAGCAAGGCGGAAAAGCGGGCCGCGGCACAGGTAGGCTGAGCTAGCTGTCATGTGGTTAGAAAGAAGGGGAAATTGTGTGTGACTGATGGCGCGTTCACCAGGCGTCCGTCGTCCGTCCGTAAATGACATGTCTAGGAGTGCATTGTTGTTTGCGGTGTGCCATGTACTCCTAGGTACGTCCGTTACGGATTTACGGACGGACTACGCCGTTACGGACGTCTGGTGAACGCGGCATCAGGCAGTAAACGTACATACGTTACGTACGGCCAGAACCCCATATTAGACACACCTGCAATCGCAATGCATTACTTCCTGTGGTGCGGTTTTGTCTAGGTGAGTGCGCTGGTGAGCGACGTGGTGGCGAGTACGCACGCGTCGGCGGCTGCCAAGGCGAGTCAGCAGACGACAGCAGCGCCCCCTGCCGGCCGCACCCCCACCGTCACGGACAAACCCACGCCGACCCCAAGGCAGAGGAAGGGAGGCAAGGGTACAGCTGCCGCCGGCACCAGCGCCACTGCTGCTGCTTCCAGCGCCGCCGCGCCACCTCCGCCAAAGTAAGCAAGGCCGCGTGACGTTTGGATTGGCCGGCATCTAGCTAACGGAGTATTCGCTTTACTCCATAAGGAGCAGTTGTCGTTTCGACTTCCCCGCCGATAATTTGAGCAGTAGTTATGACACACGTGTGATGACTACAGCTCAAAATTCGGCGTACTTTGCGTAAAAAAATTGCTTCGGCGTGGTTTGCGTGTGTGTGATAACTGCAGCTCAATTCGGCGGGGAGGTCGAAACGACAACTCTGCTCTTATGGAGCAAGGCGAATAAGGTTATGTGCAGAGCTGCTACATGTACGTATTTGTACTCTTCGCCTTACCACCCTATGTTGTAGTAATGCATGCTGAAGATAGGCCTATACGCAATGATGTAATTGTGCAAATATGACGACGAAGGCGAACGAACGGAGTCGTAGCATGTACTTGGCTCTGCCTATCGGGAAGGGCTAATACATGACAGCTGGAAGAAGTGTTGTGTTTTTCTGTTGCGCAGGAAGCAGGCGAAAAAGAAGGAATATGATTTTGACACGGATGACGAGGACAGCACCAAGCCCATGACATACGAAGAGAAGCGACAACTCTCGCTAGACATCAACAAGCTGCCAGGTATGGACATACTGGATCGGGCTGTACACGGTATCGGGCTATACACCGACCTTTACAGTACACGCGGACTGCTGTCATGTGATACGTGGCTGCTGTCCCTCCTGTCGTAGTGTATGTTTGCGTACGCTTTCTACTTTGCTGTTCGTGTCATGAAAATGAAGCTCAATAGTTCGCTACACACGTGGTGAGTGAATTCACGGTGAGTTTGATTGAACTTCGGGTTTAGCTTTACGTTTTCAGCATTCTCACTTGTTCCCAAGTGTGAAATTTTTCTCACGTTTTTACACGTGGTGACTTTCAAACTCCCTGTGAATTCACCCTCACTCAGCGGCCTCACCCTACTTTATCGCATATTTACTAAGAATTCCTTGGGAGTTTTCTCTCGCTATGTGTGTAGCGCGCTATTGTCTGTGTTATGTGTTGATGTTGTTTGCAGGGGAGAAACTGGGGAAAGTGGTGCAGATAATCCAGGCGCGTGAGGTGTCGCTGCGAGATTCGAACCCGGATGAGATCGAGATTGATTTCGAGACGCTCAAGCCGGCCACCCTGCGAGAATTGGAGGCCTACGTGCAGTCTTGCCTGAGGAAGAAGCCGAGAAAGCCTTACGGTAGCTACTATCTTGCCCAGCAACTAACAACCAGTCATAGTTTGCGCCGACTTAGGGGAGCTTATGCGTAATGTACGTCACGCAAAAATAGGGGGGGGGGGGGGTTTGGGGAGAATGTGACGTTAGCGTGACGATGTGTCACTCATTCTATGTACATACTTAAGCATACTAGGGGGGGGGGGGGGGGTGTGACGGATGACTTTTTGCGTGACGTATTTTATGAAGCTCCCCTTACAACTGTGGTGGACACACAGGTCATGCATTCGTTGGTGTGTTTCAGTGCCGAAGAGTTCTCGCGACATGGAGCAGCGGAAGAAGGAGCTGGAGAAGCAGATCCAGGACCTGGGCGGCCAAGTGCCCACCACCACCACACCCTCCACTGTCCATCCCACCACCGCAGTCGCTCCTGCTGCCAAACATGGCGGAAAGGGCAAGAAAGGTAGGTAGGCCGCGTGGGTAGCTTGTAGAGATTCATTCATGCACATCTCTGGAGGACAGACATGCGTGTACGTGTTGGATGCGGTCACTTGGTTGCCGATACTTTGGTTGCGGTTACTTTGTTGCGGCGGTGATCATTTCGTTTTTGTGATCATTTTGAAATGACTGGCAACGATATGAACGGCAACGAAAGTTCTCACGTCCAATTGACCAGGGGACGGCTGCAACAAAAGGTACGCAACCAAAAAATCGCAACGAAAGTACTCACGATGGATGAAGCGACCGCGGCAACGAAAACTGCGCAACGAAAGTTCGCAACCAAATTTAGCGGCAACGAAGTGACCGCGAACCTTACGTATGCGGGTGCGCACGTAGAGTAGAAATATGTACGTACACGTCTAGAGGATGATTGTTTACATGCATGCGTAATTTGCTTGTAGATATGAGCAAGCTGGCTCAGCAGGGCAATTTGTCGGTGAGCAGCAGCAGCTCGAGTAGTGGAAGCTCCAGTTCCAGCGACAGTTCCAGCTCAGATTCCTCAGACTCGGACAACGGTTAGCCCATCCACATCTACCTACTCTCCGTCCTAAAATAGGCTCTACACACTACACTACGTAGTATCAAGGATATATAATTGGGTTTAGGGGAAGAATGGAGCGCACAGTGTAAACGAAGGAGGCAATCCCTGATTCATATTCGATCCATTACAATGGGTTTCGTAAAGCCATTATTTTGGGGAATCTAAACCACGCCATCCACAGCCACACACACAAACAATCACGCCGACAAGCAACAGAAGACTGTTTGCGCGCTACGAGTTTGTTTGTTTGTGGATGGCGTGCTTTAGATTCCCCATTATAATGGGATTTACGAAAATTGTAATGGGTCGAATATGAGTCAGGGATTGCCTCCTTCGTTTACACTGTGTGCTCCATTCTTCCCCTAAGCCCAGTTATATATTTTGGTACTACGTAAGCGTGTGTATGTACTGTAGTGGTAGTAGCCACTGTATTCGTCAGGAAGCTTCAGTTTGAATGAGATCTAAAGTATTATTGGGGACGCTTATGAATACTTTTACTATTCGATGATCTCTGGTCGTCTTGGGAGCCGTTATGGGAAGTATGCATGTTTTACGTTGCTGTGTATGTACAGGTTTGGAAGGTGCTTGACCGGTAGTATTTGTTGCTCTGTACTTGTATGTATATGGGTGGATGAGTGAGTATGTACGTACATATGTTCAGGACAATGTATGAGGCACTAACGTCGTCGAGCTACGCACAAGTCAAGGATAGGGTACCATGGGGTAAACCGGCCACCTTAGCTCCTGTGAACTTGCTGTTTCAACTTTTGATGAGCCAATAGCTCATTTGAAAGCTAGGAAAGTTCAAGGAATCGATTGATATCGTACTTGTCTTAATCGGTCCATTGGTTGCTGAGATATGCAGCCCTGAAACGCAGGTGGCCGGATTTACCCCATAGTACCCTCCTTTTTTATGCAACTTGCGTGTTTTGCGGTCGGGTGTACGTATGGTAGCTGTGGGAAAGTGGAAAGACTCCTGACAGGCCATGAGTGCAAATTGTGCTGTGCATACTCGCACGCTGACTCAAGGCGCAGTGTGTTTGTATCGGCGAACCCTGTGGCTATACGTACTGTTTACAATACCTGTATTTTGCGCGAAGTTTGATGAATGCTGCTGACCTGTTGCGCTATGCGTGTTTGTACGCAGCAGGCCAGCGTAGATCTTATTCACTACTTGCGCTGTTACGCGACGTGGCCAGATGCCTGCCTCTTGTTTTCGTGTATTTTTAGATCGGCTATGTTGCGATATGACCGATTTATAAAACATACACGGAAACAAAAAGGCACACATCTGACCAGGTCCCATATCAGCGCAAGTCAGGAATATACATGGATGCGACAGATAGCGCCTCTTAACCCCGGATTCAACCGAATAGATTCTCATCCTTTTGGTTACCGCTGGCGATGATGGCTGAAGTATGGTGGTATACCGTCGTTGGTTGAATGAAGATCCTTCTGGTTCTGACCTGGTTCTGGCATGACACTATCATGGGTGGTAATCCTCGACTCTTTGGCATCGGCCTGCGCCTTTTTTCTCCCCCTTTATCCGCTGTCAAGCCGACGAGTGACTCTTGCCATTATGAGGGGACTCGCTTGCGCACAGCCCAGAAAACAAAAATCCCGTTCGGGGAACACGTTACAAAATGTACCCAAAAATGCAAAACAGAACAATTGAAGAAAATGATGAGAGGAATAAAAGGGAAGGGAAAGCCGCTTGTTTGTTCTTAACTCCCCCCGGGATTCAAAGTCTCTGTGGTCAACTGGTTGCGCATCCGAAACCACTGATATATGGAGGAGTTGTGCAACTGACGCCAACCAACATTTGGGAGTTTGCGCAACCGACGTCAACCAGCATATGATGGCATCGGTTGCGCAACTCCCATATGTTGGTAGGCGTTAGTTGCACAACTCCTTCATATATCAGTTGGCGTTGGTTGTGCAACCAGTTGACCACAGAGACTTTGAATCCTGGGAGGAGTTAAATTTGCGCTATTCCGGGACAATTTGTTTGCATTTTTGGGTGCATTTTTGCAGAGTTTGGGATTTTTGTTTTCATGGAGGAAAATGCCCGGTTTGTCCAATAGTTGAGGGGACACGTAACTGTACACTACACTACGTCTATGCCTGGGCCCTGCCAGCCACAACAACCACGAATTGCACTCATTGGCTTGACAGGAGGACCTACTGCTTCTTGTGGAAGATTCATAAAATGAGCCCATTGTGTTTATTTTATGCGAGAGCAGGCTGCCGAACTTTAGTAACATGAAGACGAGTTCAGACATGTGCACTTTTGGTCTGTGCGTATATTTCTTGCTGCAATTTTGACATTTTCTACCTCGGTAGTAAACTGGAGTACACTACACGGTGTATTTCATTTCACCACCACTGGGTATGTCAAAAATTGCAGCAAGAAATATACGCATAGACCAAAAGTGCACATGTCTGAAGTCGCCTTGAACCATGCATCAATGGTAGGTTTATGGCATAACTTTGAGCCTGGAAAGATGATAAGGGGATTGTTACGCCCCGCGGCCAGTTGCATGCAAGGCATAAAATGAATGTTCTATGAAACTGTGCAAGTGCATTTTTGAGGTGTGTAAAAGAAATGATAAGCTATTACACTTCCAGCTCTAAGCATACTGTATCTTGGCATTTTGTACCACCAAGACTGTCCTGTTTTCAAAGTTAGGATTCGTCGTTGCGGTATGTACAGTATGTATGTATGATCTTTGGCTGCTAAAATAGGTGGGTAGTACTCAGTGTGTATTACTATGTTTGTGCGATATTATTTACATTTATGGCATTGAACGGGAAGTGTACGCTTCGAACAAAGTGCAGTTTATCGCGATTATTTAGTATTCATGGGATGATGTTATGTTGCGCTGCGTACTGCACATAGTTTATGTTAGATGTGTCGTTGCCCCTAATTGGTATGGATATGAATGTGTGACGCTCGTTTGCTATTCTAAATGTTATTTTTGTGCAGCGTGCTATATTGAGGTGTACACTGTACAGAACTACTCGTTCGTACGTGCATGCACAAGGTCAGGTTGCAGCAATTTGGCTGCATGACAATTATTTGGAATTGTTTGTTTGAGTATGAAGTTTTCTCATGCATTATGTACGTAATCTACACATGCAGTTCGATTTGCCGTTTGTTGTTATGCGTTTGCTTGTCTTGTTCTCATGCTATTTCCATGAAATCTGTAAATTTCTACTTATTGTTATGCTATTTCAATGAAATACAAACACAACAATGCTGAAAGCTGTTGCATGTATAGCACATGCTTGCACTCATGGCCTTATACATTACGCGATAGACTGTTAAGCATTAGGTGAGGTTCTAAGATACACGCTTTTCATATGGATATATCGTGTTGCAGATAGTTCTCCGAAGAAAAAGAAGCAAAAGCTTGATAAGAAGGCACAGCAGAAAAATGCAGCAGCTTTGAAAGCTGTAAGATGAATAATGTTGTAGTTGTAGGATACTATGGGGTAAACCCAGCCATAGGAAAATCCGGTCCCTAAGCTTCAGGGCTGCATATCTCAGCAATCAGTGGAGCGATTAAGGCATGTATGATATCAATCGATTCATTGAACTCTCCTCTTTCAAATGAGCTATTTGGTTCATCATTGCTGAAACAGCATGTTAAAAGGAGTTAGGTGGCCGGGTTTACCCCCATCCCATAGTGCCTTAATTCACACGAGCGGCAAATTGGCGTTTGTTTTTTCTTCCTATTGATGTGTTGCAAATCGTTGCAGAGTGATAAACCTGATCAGAATAATCCTCCCATTGTCAGTATTCCGCAGGGCAGCACAGAGAAGCCAGGTACATACGTACGTACAGTATTTCAGAGTTCGTCTTGTTCACATGCATACTCCGAGTCGTGATTCGGGTAGTGCAGGATGATTTTGAAGGCCTGTTTTGTGATTTACGTACACAGCGGTCAACGCCACTCAACAAAGTATGGCGAAAGCGTGGACGCCTAAATAAGTAGGCCAATTCAGCGCCAAAGTACGGTCCACTTATTTAGAAGGTGACCACGCTTGCGCTGAACCTATGCAGGTCCATCCACGAAACAGAGGTCTACAAAATCAGCTTGCACTTTCCGAATCACGACCCATAGTACATACGTACATAAATACAGTTTACAACCCCCATGCGGTACTGCATACGTCATACCTACCTGTTTTAAGCTGCTCCCAAGCCTTCCCTCCTGAGCAGTTTCCTGCCCCAGCAGCCTGCGGCGCCTTCCACTATCGCAACAGCGGCGAAGAAGCCGTCGCAACCACACCCACTGGCTTCCCCCGCTACAACTGCTAGTACAACACCTACAGCTGCAGGCACTAGTCCACACCTGATCAGTGGCGCCAAATTGGGTGCAAAGCCGGCAACGACAGCAGACGAGAAGTCGGCCCCTGCAGAGAACGGACCATCACCCCCTGCTACTGTACTGAAAGCGGAGGCAGAGGAGAAACCTGAGCCGAGTCCGGCTTTAAGAGACGCTGGTACGCGACGCCGGTGTATTTACGATATGCGGTAACGCGATTGGGTTGGTCGATAGCGAGCGACCCCGCGGTATTTTAGTGAAAGTTTGGATCGGTGTCTGCCTACGGGGTCGTCGATGTCATTTGTTGTCAAATAAATCTTCTTTTCCTTCGCTCCTTTTCTGCTCGCAGATGCTTGAACAAGGTCGACGACCGCGCAGGCACCGATCCAAACACATTCACTAAACACCGCGGGTCGCTTCGCCCACCCCAATCGCGTACCGCATATCGTCCTTATCCGGCCATGGGAAAATCCGGCACCTAAGGCGGGGCCAGCAAGCAGCCACAGGGACCGAGTCCCTTTTCTCCCGGGGGGGGCCCGGGGGGAGGGGGCCGGCCCCCCCCCGCCCCCCCCCAAGTTTCCCCTGAAACTAGGCAGAGCGCGGAACACCCAAACATTCCCTAAACCCTAATCATCGTCCTACGTTTTCAGCTGACTCAACAGCAGCAGCAGCGACTGCTAAACCGGATGATGTGAGCAAAACGTCGGAGAAGCTGGGAAGCAGCAGCGGAAGCAGTAGTACAAGTACTAGCGAGACGAGCCTGAAGAACGCCAGCTCCTGGACGAGTCTGGCCAAACTCAGCCAGCCCAAGGCGCCCAGTCCCGCCCAGAAATCCACCGCCAACGCCAGCTTCGAACAGTTTCGAAAGCAGGCGGAGGAAAAGAAGGAAAAGGTACCCGTGTTAACTCCTCCCGGGATTCAAAGTCTCTGACGCCAACTGGTTATGCAAGTGCCAGGGGTTAGGTAGCCGACAAAAACCGAGGCGCAAAAGTAATTCACCTCTTTGCCTGCCACCTTCCGGTACCTCTCACCACTGGCCTCTGCAGTATGCAAAATCCCCCCCCCGGTGTCAACCAACATATAGGAGCTATGTGCAACCGTTGACAAACAACATACTCTATGGAAGTGCGTAAACCATGGCAACGGTTGTCAACAGCTGCACAACTCCTATATATTGGTTGTCACCGGATGCACAAGGGGGTGTCCACAAATTACGTTACGCTCTGAACAAGGGTAGGGGGGTCAGACCCAAATGTAACAGAAGCGTAACGGTGAACATAGGGGGGGGGGGGGGGGGGGGGTCACGGATGGCTGCGTAACGTAATAAAATTTTTACCAAACTATTGGCGTGATATGCATGTACAGTACATGACTTTTGAGTTGATTTGTTTGCTACTGTTGTTCACCTCTTGACTGACATCCTTCCATGTACATAAGTCTATGAATGCAAGTAAAATTAGTAGCCTGCCATCATAGAGCACCACCGTGCATTCATTTTTGAGGGGAATTTTTATTATACAAGGGTAGGGGGGTCGAATCAAAAACGTAACGGAAGCGTAACGCATAAGGTAGGGGGGATAAAAATCGGGCCAGAAAGCGTAACGTAATTAATGACGACCCCCCAACTCCTCCATATGTCGGTTGTCAACAGTTGCACAAAACAACCAGTTGGCAATGGAGACTTTGACACGTATGTATGTACCATGTATTGTTGTATCTTTGCATGTACATACATAGCTGCGCTGTCCTACTACGACTGGTTGGTTGAACTTGCGAACTTGATGTTTCGCTTTTGCTCGATTTAGAAGCGACTGCTCAAAGAGCAGGAGGAGCAGAAGCGGAAGCAGCGCGAGTACGAGGAAGCGCAGCGGCGACGCAAGGCGGAGGAGGAGGAGCAGGAGCGCAGAGAAGCGGAACGACTGGAGCGAGCGCGACAGGCGAACAGGCAGCAGCAACAGCGGGGGAGTGGGAGCACGGCTGGTGCTGGTACGGCGGGGAGATCTAGTCAAGGAAAAGGAGGAGGCGGCAATCAAGTGGATCAGATCGAAATGGAACGGCGACGCGAGCAGGAACGGCGCAAGAGAGAAGCGGTACGTGTACGTGTGCAGTAATTTTAACCATAGCGGCCAGGTGTAAAAGACAGCAGCTCACCATATTCACATGCATGCATTCATACGTACATCATTTCGGCTGAAAACCACCTGACGTAATTTCTACATGCTTCCTTCTTAGTGTACTACACTACGTAAATGTGTACAGTATAAGACTTGCTTTTGTTGCAGTTGGCAAATCAAGTGGACATGACCATGCAGATGGATATGATGGCAAATTTCGAGGCTGATTTCTAGAGAAATCAACTGCTTTCGTTGGAATGGACTTTACTGTTGATACAAGCGGACTGTTGATGTTCCTTTCGCTGTGTGTGCAGTGGATGGATACCTGACTGGTGATTATGCCTGTGTCGACGAAATTTTTTATGCCAAGAATGCAATTTTGTCCCCATCGGGGAACAAACTCTACGTCTATCCACCATATGCAATAAGAGCCAGTGCTTGGTCGCAAGGTGACCCCTCTGAATTAACCTTGATTTTCAGTGCAACTTTTGATCGGTAGTCGACGCGAATGTCGGCGCGGTCGTCTTTCTTGCTCGTTTGTTTCTTTCCGCGCTGACCTTCGCGTCGACTACCGATCAAAAGTTGCACTGAAAATCAAGGTTAGTTCAGAGGGGTCACCTCGCGACCAAGCACTGCTCTTTATTGCAAATGGTAAATACATGCTACTACATCGATGCTTTTGTTGCAACCTGCGATTCTTACAAGCGGTCGATCCCAACTTTAGGTGGTTGTTTTGTTCGTCAAAGTATTCTCAAAAATTATCTGAGTTACGCGGTCTCATAGAGTAACTACTGTGTCTGTGTTGTGTTCGCAAGACATGATTGAACGGAAACATTTGCTTTGCTGAAACGTTTTGCTCGTTCTGTGTGAGAGGAATTCGATTTACTTTTGCCTATGGGGGAACGAATGAATCACTGAATTTGAGTCACGGTAGGAACAGATGTACGAGATGCTTTCTTGTTCTTTATGTCATACCGATCATTGTCTAAGGAGAGCGGCATTACATGTGTTTCCAAGGTGTGTGCTGTAGATCACGTCTGTACACAGCACACCACAATACTATGTGAAAATTTTCTCCTCGTGCTTTCTTGCTCGAAATGGGATCATAGAATGGTTGGATGAAATTTTGGTTTCAAGTGATTTGTTTGTTTGTATGGATAGCGTAAGTATTTGGCCTGATTACTACTACTGTACTTTGCATAAAATGTCTGTCTTCTATAAAATGTCTGTCTTCTTTTACACTACGTATTTGCATAAAATGTCTTCTATACCAGGAGAAATAGGTTGTTGTATTATTGATTTTTGAAAATTCACCTAAACATGGAAGAGCTTGGCTCATTGCGTTAGTAGTAGTTCAGTGTCATAAATGTAAAAAATATAAAAAAATGCTGTTAGGTGAAGTATTAGCACATGTGTATATGAATTCTTGGTACGGCCATGCTGAAATAAATGTTACATTGTAACTGTATACGTAAGTACGTAAATATGTAAGGCTTGTGACTGTGTAAGCAAAAACATAATTATTAGTGCATGTATGGGCTTACGGTAAAAGTCATACTCGTTGTTCATAGAACAATGAAAAATTATGCTTCGTCCGTACCACAAAGTTGGGACGAGCCTACCCCACACACAAACAATCTACCAAATTGCTTCCTATTTCACTCATTTTGTTTTCGTCGTCTACGTTTCGCAGAGAGAGAAGGTACCGATAACGTGATGTCGTCAGTCGCATTTCTTTTGCTCCTGGAAGAACGAGTATGATGGTCGATATCCATGGCGTCATTTCGATCACAATTAACAGCTTTCACGTCGTCTTCTAAAAAATGAATCAGGAATTCCTAATGTCAAGAAATTCGCCGTGTTCTAAGTCAACAAACGTTTTTGGGGCGCAATGGCTAGTTGGGGGGGGGGGGGGGGGGGGCAACTAGGCCATAAACTGGCATTAGTCCATAGCTAAGCCTAATAAGCCTACAGTCCATTGCTAAGCCTAAGCCTATGTCCATTGCTAAGCCTAAGCCTATGTCCATTGCTAAGCCTAAGTCTATGTCCATAGCTAAGCCTAAGCCTATGTCCATAGCTAAGCCTAAGCCTATGTCCACAGCTAAGCCTATGTCCATTGCCAAGCCTAAGCCTATGTCCATAGCTAAGCCTAAGCCTATGTCCATAGCTAAGCCAAAGCCTATGTCCATAGCTAAGCCTAAGCCTATGTCCACAGCTAAGCCTATGTCCATTGCCAAGCCTAAGCCTATGTCCATAGCTAAGCCTAAGCCTATGTCCATAGCTAAGCCAAAGCCTATGTCCATAGCTAAGCCTAAGCCTATGTCCATTGCTAAGCCTAAGCCTATGTCCATTGATTGCTAAGCCTAAGCCTATGTCCATAGCTAAGCCTAAGCCTATGTCCATAGCTAAGCCTAAGCCTATGTCCATAGCTAAGTCTAAGCCTATGTCAATTGCCAAGCCTAAGCCTATGTCCATAGCTAAGCCTATGTCCATAGCTAAGCCTAAGCCTATGTCCATAGCTAAGCCTAAGCTTATGTCCATTGCTAAGCCTAAGCCTATGTCCATTGATTGCTAAGCCTAAGCCTAGCTAAGCCTAAGCCTCAGTCCACTGGTAAGCCTAAGCCTATGTCCATAGCTAAGCCTATGTCCATTGCCAAGCCTAAGCCTCTGACCATAGCTAAGCCTAATCCTATGTATGTCCATAGCTAAGCCTAAGCCTATGTCCATAGCTTAGCCTAAGCCTATGTCCATAGCTAAGCCTAAGCCTATGTCCATTGCTAAGCCTAAGCCTAAGCCTATGTCCATTGCTAAGCCTAAGCTTATGTCCATTGCTAAGCCTAAGCCTATGTCCATTGCTAAGCCTAAGCCTATGTCCATGCTAAGCCTCTAAGCCTAAGCCTATGTCCATTGCTAAGCCTAAGCCTATGTCCACTGCTAAGCCTAAGCTTATGTCCATTGCTAAGCCTAAGCCTATGTCCATTGCTAAGCCTAAGCCTATGTCCATGCTAAGCCTAAGCCTATGTCCATTGCTAAGCCTAAGCCTAAGCCTATGTCCATTGCTAAGCCTAAGCTTATGTCCATTGCTAAGCCTAAGCCTATGTCCATTGCTAAGCCTAAGCCTATGTCCATGCTAAGCCTAAGCCTATGTCCATTGCTAAGCCGAAGCCTAAGCCTATGTCCATGCAAAGCCTAAGCCTATGTCCATTGCTAAGCCTAAGCCTAAGCCTATGTCCATTGCTAAGCCTAAGCTTATGTCCATTGCTAAGCCTAAGCCTATGTCCTTTGCTAAGCCTAAGCCTATGACCATTGATTGCTGAGCCTAAACCTATGTCCATAGCTAAGCCTAAGCCTCAGTCCACTGGTAAGCCTAAGCCTATGTCCATAGCTAAGCCTAAGCGTATGTCCATTGCCACCTAAGCCTCTGACCATAGCTAAGCCTAATCCTATGTATGTCCATAGCTTAGCCTATGCCTATGTCCATAGCTAAGCCTAAGCCTATGTCCATTGCTAAGCCTAAGCTTATGTCCATTGCTAAGCCTAAGCCTAAGCCTATGTCCATTGCTAAGCCTAAGCCTATGTCCATTGCCAAGCCTAAGCCTCTGACCATAGCTAAGCCTAAGCCTATGTCCATAGCTTAGCCTAAGCCTATGTCCATAGCTAAGCCTAAGCCTATGTCCATTGCTAAGCCTAAGTCTAAGCCTATGTCCATTGCTAAGCCTAAGCTTATGTCCATTGCTAAGCCTAAGCCTATGTCCATGCTAAGCCTAAGCCTATGTCCATTGCTAAGCCGAAGCCTAAGCCTATGTCCATGCTAAGCCTATGCCTATGTCCATAGCTAAGCCTAAGCCTATGTCCATTGCTAAGCCTAAGCTTATGTCCATTGCTAAGCCTAAGCCTAAGCCTATGTCCATTGCTAAGCCTAAGCCTATGTCCATTGCTAAGCCTAAGCTTATGTCCATTGCTAAGCCTAAGCCTAAGCCTATGTCCATTGCTAAGCCTAAGCCTATGACCATTGATTGCTAAGCCTAAACCTATGTCCATAGCTAAGCCTAAGCCTCAGTCCACTGGTAAGCCTAAGCCTATGTCCATAGCTAAGCCTAAGCCTATGTCCATTGCCAAGCCTAAGCCTCTGACCATAGCTAAGCCTAAGCTTATGTCCATTGCTAAGCCTAAGCCTAAGCCTATGTCCATTGCTAAGCCTAAGCCTATGTCCATAGCTAAGCCTAAGCCTATGTCCATTGCCAAGCCTAAGCCTCTGACCATCGCTAAGCCTAAGCTTATGTCCATTGCTAAGC
This sequence comes from Epsilonema sp. ZAB3_2, assembly GCA_030247985.1. Lineage (NCBI taxonomy): Eukaryota > Metazoa > Nematoda > Chromadorea > Desmodorida > Epsilonematidae > Epsilonema > Epsilonema sp. ZAB3_2. The sequence goes on from JASAMW010007245.1 coordinate 97,961, forward strand.
CTAAGCCTAAGCCTATGTCCATTGCTAAGCCTAAGATTATGTCCATTGCTAAGCCTAAGCCTAAGCCTATGTCCATTGCTAAGCCTAAGCCTAAGCCTATGTCCATTGCTAAGCCAAAGCCTATGACCATTGATTGCTAAGCCTAAACCTATGTCCATAGCTAAGCCTAAGCCTCAGTCCACTGGTAAGCCTAAGCCTATGTCCATAGCTTAGCCTATGCCTATGTCCATAGCTAAGCCTAAGCCTATGTCCATTGCTAAGCCTAAGCTTATGTCCATTGCTAAGCCTAAGCCTATGTCCATTGCTAAGCCTAAGCCTATGTCCATAGCTAAGCCTAAGCCTATGTCCATTGCCAAGCCTCAGCCTCTGACCATAGCTAAGCCTAAGCTTATGTCCATTGCTAAGCCTAAGCCTAAGCCTATGTCCATTGCTAAGCCTAAGCCTATGTCCATAGCTAAGCCTAAGCCTATGTCCATTGCCAAGCCTAAGCCTCTGATCATAGCTAAGCCTAAGCTTATGTCCATTGCTAAGCCTAAGCCTAAGCCTATGTCCATTGCTAAGCCTAAGCTTATGTCCATTGCTAAGCCTAAGCCTATGTCCATTGCTAAGCCTAAGCCTATGACCATTGATTGCTAAGCCTAAACCTATGTCCATAGCTAAGCCTAAGCCTCAGTCCACTGGTAAGCCTAAGCCTATGTCCATAGCTTAGCCTATGCCTATGTCCATAGCTACGCCTAAGGCTATGTCCATTGCTAAGCCTAAGCTTATGTCCATTGCTAAGCCTAAGCCTATGTCCATTGCTAAGCCTAAGCCTATGTCCATAGCTAAGCCTAAGCCTATGTCCATTGCCAAGCCTAAGCCTCTGACCATAGCTAAGCCTAATCCTATGTACTGTATGTCCATAGCTTAGCCTATGCCTATGTCCATTGCTAAGCCTAAGCCTATGTCCATTGCTAAGCCTAAGCCTATGTCCATGCTAAGCCTAAGCCTATGTCCATGCTAAGCCTAAGCCTATGTCCATTGCTAAGCCTAGGCGTCCATAGCTAAGCCTAAGCCTCTTAGTAAGCTTTGTGATCGTCTCACCTTCCACTGGATTTTCATCAGAGTCACTGGCACTCTCGTCTGAGCAAGCGAAGGAAGGTAGGCTGCCGTTAGCATCGTCAATTGATGGCTCCTGCGTATTGTTGTTATCACAGTTGTCCAGTATACCTGCGAAAGGAGTCGTTCACTTTTTACACCATCATAGTGTGAATTGAAGGCTCATTCACATTGGAAGGAAATGCGACCGGCGCATTCATCTCTGTCCACTCCTTGCGTGTGTCGAGCCATGGACACGCCAAGCGTACGCCCGGCGCAAGTCTCCAGATGTGAACGGGCCATCAAATCGCCCCCATTTATTGGATACTATCATATTTATTGAGTTTTTCGAAACATATTGATATTTTCATACCAAGAGCTGCTTTTTCAGACTGTCTTTTGAAACGCTGTCCATTCATATGCCTGAGAATTGCGTCTGCGTTCTTCGCTATGCATCGTTTCGTCAACTTGCAATAGTATTTATCGCTGGAAAAGAAAAAGAAATCTCCCCAATACACAGGGGTTATATATTTTTTGGTAATTTAAAGGGCAAACGCGATATA